>CAIGQW010005633.1:8000141-8043667 GCA_903798125.1 Danio choprae
ATTTTACAGGGTATCTCCACAAAATACATTTACAATTCACTGTATCGATTCTGATTCAATTATTCATGCTAATTGTTAACCACTGACATGTTTTTCCTTGACCTTGACCTTCAGGGCTTCTTATGACTAGAAGAAACAAAGTTGACACCGTATGCTAATTGTAAGCCAAACAGCTTCAAAAATGTATTTTTGAAAGCGTTGCCCTTGCAGCCACTGAAAATATATGCAGAAACGTTTCTAAATTATGCCAAAAAATATATATTTTTCTATTTTTCCATGATGTTCGACAGAGCATAAAATATAGAGTATTAACAAAAGAAAAAGCACTTAGCTTTTTTCTCCCCCACTTTGCCCTTCAGGACTTTTTCTGTTCAGTTTCATGCATTCATTTTCACATGTTTAGCTCAAATTTGTTCACACCAAACAAGTTCACAGTTCGCACTTAACCAAGCTGAAGTCTGGCGTTATTTACATAATGCCATATTTTAACAGCACTTTGTGTGTCTGTTACATTTGAGACATTTAATCATAAGAATCCACTAAGTTCAAGTATTTTAATTAGAATATCTTTTCCCATAAAGTCACAACTGAGGTCTACTCGTGTCTCTTCTCACCATTAAGAGCCTGTTTTCTGATTCATATGTGAACACACACATACACGACTCATATAGGAGCTAAATTGTATTGTAACTAATGATTACTTTAGCAAGCAGGGGGGCATAAAAGCTTGCCCGAGGGTCTCCAAAGAAATGTTGAGATATATTCCTTTGATGCAAACTCTTGACTAAAGACTCCAATGGATTGGTTGTTCTAATTTTAAAAGTTCTTGTGACACATAACATATATTTACTGACTATTATCGCTTTAGCTCCACTTGAGTCGGTATGTGGCAAACATGAATTCAGGCACCGTAAGAGGTCTTGATCCACTAAACATCGGGACAGTGATGATTCAATTACGTATAACATGATTACGAGGTCACGATCTAAAACGTAGCTGGTATTTATCATCGGAATTGCTGCACTGCACACCATGACTAATCTGCTGCTGCTATAGTGTTTAGCATTCATGTGAATCTTCATAAATTGAAGTTAAATTAACTGTGGTTTATGAAAAAAAAATATATATATACACACATCTATGGCTTTTTTCTTATAAGTGATATAAAAAGCATAAAATATAATAATGTAAAAAAGTACAGTTATTTTGAAAAATCTATTTTGTATTTTAATATATATAAAAAAATCATACAATATTGCTTTCATAAAATGGTTATTGTACATTATAAATATTAATGCAAATTATATTTAATCATTTTATTTTATTTTATTTTATTTTTACAACTTTTTAACACTTGCCCGAAGGGACTTTCACTGACATTTTAGTAGTTTGAGACAACACATTGTACAGGAAATTCTAAATATAGAAATAAACACCTACTATCACAGAAAAAGTACTCTTTTACCTATATGACAACCCCTACAAAGTACTGTTTCAAAAAATGCTAAATGTGTCAAACATTTCACAATTAAAAGTTGTCAAAGAGATTAAGGTTCCACAATGCAATTCAAAATATAAATAAATAATAATAAATATATTTGCATGTTATGTACATGTGAAATAATATTAAATCATCCCTCTTACTAAACACTTCTTCACCTATTGGTAAAATCTATGACTTTGGAGGATAATGAAAAAAAAATAGTTTGAAAATGTTTTGGAGCTGCACAGTGATCCCTAAATGTCTCCTTAATGTGTCATTAAATGGTTCTCATTCTAAATATGCCTGCCAGGATTTTGTGTTATATAAACTATCGTTACACTGAATGACATTTTAGAGCTTGTTATTTGTATGGCAAAAAAAAAAGTCTGAAAGTCATTATTTGTTTGCTCAGAGCTCACTTGTGATGGCAAATGTGCCTGTGTTTCACCTGGAGATGTAGATAGAGATCCATGTCTTGCGTGTCATTTGTCTGGTGGCTTCTCCCTCGCACAGCCATCCATCACATCTCATGCATTTATCATTATCCGGCCAACCATCTGTCCCTGAGCTACTCTTGACGAGAAAGAAAGAATAAGAGAGAGATAAATGTCACAAGACCAAAGAGCGTTTCGCCAGAGTCTTCTTACAGTTCCTTAATCATGGCTTCGTATCAGATATAAGATCAAATTGAACTCGGACGAGCTGCAGTACGGGGGTCACGGGAGACTTGTGCGGGACACCGAGTTCTTTACAGAGCCAGTGACTTTCAATGGACGAGGCCAGTCATTTCAGGTGAGTCTTGTCTAAACTACAGCTTTATAATCTTAAAGCCATGACAAAAGCTTGATCTGAACTCAGGTTTGCCCTTTAAATTCTGCGTGAAGCATAAATTGCTGATACTTTTATTTTATTTTATTTCAATATGTTGATGTACATTCAAATTAAACTGAATATTGAGCAGGGGCGGGGCTTTCTTTTTAACACATCATTCCCTCATAACACATATGAACATTTTGCTAGTTTCATCTAAAATTTCACTTTGAATATGTAACAATACAGTGCATATATGGACATTGCAGTGCATTTATGGACATTGCACATGCTCAAAAAATAGTTTTGCTGCTTGTCCAAACTTCATTCATTAATTTTTCTTCAGCTTAGTTCCTTTATTCATCAGGGGTCCCCACAACGTAATGAACTGCCAACTTATCCAGCATATGTTTTACACAGCGGATGCCCTTCCAGCTGCAACCCAGTACTGGGAAACCCCAGAAACACTCATCCACACACATACACTATGGCCAATTTAGTTTATTCAGTTCACCTGTACTGCATGTCTTTGGACTGTGGAGGAAACCGGACCACCCGGAGGAAACCCACGCAAACACGGGGAGAACATGCAAACTCCACACTGAAATGGCAGCTGACTCAGCCGAGACTCAAACCAGCAACCTTCTTGCTGTGAGGCGACAGTGCTAACCACTGAGCCACAGTGTCGCCCCGCTTGTCCAAACTACTTATTTAAAATGAGCTGAAACACAATTCTTTTTGGGACAACTTAATTGTTTTATGTCCAATCCACTTAAATTTGTTAAGTTAACTTAATTGATTTGTGTTTGGACAACATGAATGAATTAAATCCTACATTTTTTATAGTGCATCTGCACATTCATGCAACTTTGCACACTCCCTGGATATTTCAATTCTATTTCAATCTTTTTATTGTACATTTTGACTTTTTTATGTTTAAGTTTTTCTTCTCCTATTTTATTCCATAAATTATTTCTTATAGATTTTTTTTAAGATCAAGGGTGCTCATATAAGCATTTCACTGCATATCATACACATATGTAGTGTGTATGTAACTAATCAAATTTGAATGTGGCATTAACTGCCATATTGTACATGCACAGAAATAATTCAAAACAGTGACAGCTCTCTTAAGTGAATGTACTTAAGTGAACGTTATGTCATTCAGAATTAGAAAAGTGGCAAAGTTTATTTTGTAATAATTGAAAAAAAAAATACTTGAATGTAGAAATGCAAACAGTACATTTCTGTGCTTGTACAATAAACAGTAAAAATGTGTGTAATCAAAAGATGTAGGCCTGTTTGGCGCATTCAATACTCAAATATATCTATATCTTTATGCCATATAGTAAAATACTGTATACTATATTAGTCAAACAATTTTAATTTCATTTATAATAATAATAATAATAATAATTATTATTATTATTATTATACCCTTACATGAGACCCCCCTTAAGTGGAAATCTTAGAATTGCCCCTGATTTCACTTCAGAAAATTGAAATACTATGCTGGAACTCATGTTAGGTGTCTGTGATTTGATTGGCCATCTCATGGACCTGCCTAAACATTAAACATTGAAAACTTTTGATTATCCAAACAACAAACTGCTTTAGCATCATATCAAATATTGGAGGAGATAATTTGACCATTTCTAAAAATTGAGGGGATTTGTAGCAATGTCAAATGGCAGTTATGGCCCAGTAAAAACACACTCACCCCAAATGTCATTTACTATTTTTCCATCACCAAAGTGTTTCATGGCTGATTTTATCCCCACCACTTTATGGAATTGCTTGCAGGAGGGATATATATCTAATACAAATGAAGGATCTCCGCTGGTTGAGAAAGAGTCTTCATTTTGTTTGTGCTTTAATGAGTGGCCATCTGACACTGGAATTTGTTATCTCAGATCCGCATGCAATCAGTCTATCCAGTCTAGTGAAACCACCAAACAAAATGCATACAAATGTGTCCGTGCTTCTGATCTCACAACTCAAAGCAAAAAAAATAACTTCCTAGCAAAAACGAGACAAGCCGTTCAACGTGCAGTTGCAGATCAATGCATATATCCTCAAAGGTTAGAAAAATGTCTAAGCCAACACTGGAAAATACAGCTTTCAAACATTTTTAATTGGTCAGCAAGATGGATTGCTTTTGTAAATCACCCTGTTGTGAAAACTACTGTCAAATATGAATAGTCATCTGCCAGTTTGTAAAAGATTTGGACTTTTACAGAATTCATATTAGCTCCTCAGTGTGTTTAGAGTGAGACTCTAAAGCCATTCTTAAAAATAAAGCTTCCACATAGGTTTTTGGAAGCTTCTATTCACCATTTTCATTTAAGACTTCTTAAAAATACTTGGTGTGAAGAGCATTTTAGTAAACTAAAGAACTTGTTTTGCCACTTTAAATAACTTTAAATAAATTTTTGCACTGAATGGATGTTAAAGATTCTTCATGGATCCACATGCCAATAAAGAACCTTTATTTTTAGGAGCATTGGTGGACAGTAACAAAAATATTTACTTTGCTACTGTATATTTTAAGTATCTGTACTTTATCAGATATATTTATTTTAGGAAACGTTTACTACACTACATTCCAAAAACAAATATTGTTCTTTTTTACTTGACTATATTTCCTAAAATCAGCTGAGTAAACGGTTATTTTAAAGGGGAGAAATTGGAGTGGAGATGCAAGTTAGTGGCATTTAATTCGTAAACAAGCTAATCTTTTTCAGTTAACCTGTTAAATTGGATCACAAATTGCACTGAACAATTAATCTGTGAATTAGACTGATATCTGTTCACAAGTCAACAACTCACAGATTCAAATGATCAGTTTAGAGTGAGTCTCTGGTTAACAACTGCCTGATTCAAATAATTAATTCAGAGTGGGTCTCTGATAAACAACTCACTGGTTCAAATGATTTATTCAGAGTTAGTCTCTGGTAAACAAATCACTGATTCAAAAGATTCGTTCAGAGTGAGTCTCCTGTAAACATATTACTGATTCAAATGATTCATTCAGAGTGAGTCTCCAGTAAATAACTCACTGATTCAAATGGTGTGTTCAGAGTGAGTCTGCAGTAAACAACTCACTGATTCAAATGATCAGTTCGGAGTGAGTCTCTGGTAAACAATGCACTGATTCAATTTATTCGTTCCGAATGAGTGTCTGGTAAGCAAATCACTCATTTAAATGATTCATTTAGAGCCAGCCTCCGGTAAACAAATCACTGATTCAATGATTCATTTAGAGTGAGTCTCCAGTAAACAATTCACTCATTTTGCAAACTGTGTGTATGAGGTTTCACATTTTCACTTGAATTATCATGAATTATCTTTGTGGTTATTAGAGCATAATAAGTTTTGGTAATTCAACTTTCTTGCAAAAAATTTTATAATTTATTTATATTTCTTAAGCAAATTAAAAATCAAGTACTTTTGTACTTTGACTCAAATAATATTGAAAAAGAAGACTTTATACGTCTACTGGAGTAATGTTTTATTAGGGTATCTGTACTTTTATTCAAGTGCCTGATTTGTTTACTCCATCCAACAGTTTAAGAGTGTAGTTAGATTATTGTCTGTAATTCATTAAACCTTTATAAGTCTGTGTTTGCTGTATATTTACAATAAGTGGATACTTTTGGTTTATACTTAAGTGAAATGCTAAAGTTACATGTATAAAACCACGTTACCTGAACTAGCAGAAAACAGCAGTAATTTTAAAGGGGTTATTGTACTAGTAGTATTTCATTATGCAGAAGTAAGCTTCAGAGAGCATGGCATTTATTGAAAAATACAGCTTTAAGGTAGAGCAAGAGATTGAATAAATCATGATCTCATTTCAGCCTCATTACAGCTCGTTGAATTTTATGACAATCCACTTTATATTGTCTATGAAGTCTGAACTCTGAAGGTGAGCACTACTGCCCTTCCCATAAATCACCTGGAGACTTTTAAATAATCTTTTGCAGAGAGGATCCCAAACTGATGCTATACTGAGGCTCTATATGCAGTATAAGTGTTCTTTGTGTTATGCAAATGTCATCCTTGCTGGGTTAAGTGTAGTTTGGAGATTCTTAAGTTCTCTGTGAAGTGCAAATGTCACTATGTGTATGTCTTCATATCATGTGGAAGTTTTTCATTCTGTGAAAAGTTCCTTGCAGAGTTCTGCCTTTAGTATTTCACATGCAATTAGAGATGGTTGTCTTTTTGTTAGCTCTATGTGTCATGTTTTTGATTCCCTTTTTATGTAGCAAATATTCTTAGTTCCCATTTACACCTATTATTAAGATGCATTTTTGACAATCAATGGGTTGATAATGGGTTGATGTCGTAAACAGGGACTAGGACTTTTATTTTTCCACTTTCAAGACCAGCTGCTTTAGACATTTACGGATGTAACACATGACTGATATGGGGCCTGTTGTGAGAAACAAAGTTGTGTCTTACCAAAACAAATTTCAATTGTAGGTGCCATACAAATTATTTTCATTGGCTTGCTTTTTACACACAACAGATGCTTGCTCATTCAATAGTACTCATGCATTGCACACTCCTGTAACAGTGATGTTAGCAATATGAAATAAGAGGGGTCTCAATCAAATCTAATAACAAGTAATCACAAAAGATACTTATGAACGCATGTTAATATGAGGCAAAAAAGGTACTGCATCTTGACTGACCACTTGCATTTGGATCATTGAAAATGTCAGTACCAGGTGGAAACAGCACCTTAGTGCTGATTCTAAAGGTTCTTTGTGGAGTCAAGTGTATGAAATAAATCATCTAACCATGCAGCCTGCATGGCAACCACAGAAAAATTGGGTTGTACGCAGACAGTGTGTGAGGATATCCACAGCCACTGTTGATTACAAAATTGCATCACAAAGGACAGTGAGCAAACAGTATATAAAGTATACTTTGAGTGTAATACTTCAGCATACCAACAATGCTACTCTTGATGCCATAAATAGACGCGTGAACATTTTGAGTTAACTCATTCGCTCTTGAAATTCACTTCACAATAGATGTGGATTCGAGTCATAAGCGGAGTTTCTGTCTGAGTCTAGTTTTGTTGCTAAATGGCTAACATGGGTTTTATTGAGAGAGTAGCTTTGCAAATGTACTTTAGGAAGGCTAAAAACAGTGTATATTAGTTCGGCACCATGAGTCCACTAGATTCTTTCAGAGGTGCAACTAGCTCTGTGAGTTCATAAACTCCTCCAGAAACTATACCTGGATGATGGCCGCTTTCAGCGGTGCTTCTGACTGAGCCAAGCCCAGTTTGATGAGCTGTTGTCCGATCCAGCAGAAGGATTTTCCCTCAGGACACCAACAACAGGCACTACGTCATAATCATGCCCCTTCAAGAGCAAGCTCCTGATTGGTTAACCAGCATGAATGTCCGCTAAAGTTTAGTATTTGCAACTGAAGCGAATCGCGTGTTAAGTGCGTCAAATGTGCAAAACGTTCAATTTGTGCTACAGGATTGCCGCGAATCACTCTGTCTTTGCATTGACTTAACATGTAAATCACTTGCGCTTGACGCTTCATCCACGTCTGGTGTGAACGCACCACCATACTTTGAGGTAACAGGTTGAGTAAGTCCCATTTCTATACCAGCCTCAGTGCACACAGAAGTGTCTATTTTATTGTTTAGTGTTAAATAATTTGAGTGGCCCACAAAGAGCCCTAACCTCAACCTTATTGAACACATTTGGGATGATCTATTATAGAAATTGTGCACTTGTGAATAGCTTATATATGCTCTTTTGTATAAAGGTTGTTTTCATACAGTGTAGCTGTCCATATATATTCAGTTTCAGAAATAGAGGGCGCTTTTTAGTATTAATATGACTATTTTAGGTAATAATAAGATACCAGTTTGGATCATTTGTATTATTTAAAAAATGTGCTATCTAACTGGCAGCACTCATGTTTTTACAGTATTTCTGAAAGTGTAGTGTAAAAATTTGACACTTCCCATGTATTTCTATTTTCCAAACTGATTTAAAGATGTGTTTGTTACTATGGAGTCGGTCCTGTGAGTGTGCCGCACTGGCCTGGATACAGTAGATGACTCCAAACACAACTCTGCAGATGGAGATGAACCCTGAGGGAGGTTTTAGACTGAACTTCAAAATGTGCCCCATACCTGATTTATTTTCCGCATTCTCAATCCATCTCTATATCTTTCCTTCTTTCTCTCCCTTTTCTCTGCTGCCGGTAACGGCCCATTCAGTCATTTCCCCAGGCTGTTTTCTGATGGAGCAGCGAGGCCAGGGAATAAGGTAGGCCTGTAACAAACAGTTGAAAGAGCCGTTTCCAATCAGTTAGCCTCTGAAAGCCCGGGTTACTTTCTGTTCGTAGTATAAGCTTTCTGCTTAGCTCTCCCGCTCTCTCAGGGCAGGTCCATAAACACACCCCCTTGGTTTCATATTGCTATTGATCTTTGGCTGCCCCTTATTTATAGACTGATAAATGTATCATTTGTTTTCTCTGCTATAGAAAGGAAACTCAGCCTATTAGTTTCTCAATGTCTTCCTCATATTTATCCTTTACAGTCTGCTTCGCCTTCCTTTTCATGGTCGGCTGGCTAGGCAGCTTATTAAGGGTATACAGACAAATGAAAAAGATGGATGATTAAGAGGACGTTGAAACAAACACGTTCAATGTAATCGTGCATTCATAGCCATATTAGATAATGAAAAAGCTCGGATGAATGGATGAAACATGATTCATCCAGTGAAGAGGAGACCGACTGTAACATTCTGATTTCTTACATTTTCCTTTAATCCTCTCAATAGCTGTAAATCTACATGCTATATTTTAGTATAAAACCATTTATAATTAAAAAATTAATTCAAGTAGATGCAGTTATTTTACTGATAATCTTACTGTCTTTGTGTTAATGTAATAATAAATTCGCAGTTTATTTCCTAATTAGTTTCACAGTTAGCCAATTGCCTTAAGTATTAAGAAATCCTACTATACCAGGTGTACGTTTCAGGTGTCTCCAGAATGGGTTTGTGAAGTTTCAGCTCAAAATACCCTTCATATGACTTATTACATCAGATATGTTATGGCCAAATTTGGATGAAAGTAAATGCAAATGAGCTGCTGTTTCTAACACTGTTTTCAGGAGAGGATGGAACCTTTACAGGTCCTGCCGTGGTTAGTCTGGAATTATTGAAAATGTGGATATCATCACGAATAACATGTAATCATTGGACTGCACTATTGTTTTAATAATGCTGTGTAAAAAAAGACAGTTTGAGAATTATAATACGTTTGAGCAAGTTTGACTGAAAGTGTGAGAACTTAGAGCTAAACAAGGGGGCGGAGCTTAGCCAAGAGTCAGTTGCCCATGATCTCACTTCTTAAGCTTCATTCACGCTACCAGTGAAGTCGCTAGTGGGCAACTTCGAACCTCAGCCTCAAACAGTTGCTGCCGCTCATAGCTGTAATTGCCAGAAGTCACTAACTCTCCATTGAAACGAATGGTCGCTTGTCGCTTTGTATCTTCATGTTGCTTGTAGTGTTACTGGGGCTTGAGAGAAGCAGATACAGGTTTGCTTCTAAAGGCATCATAATTTTAGAGCATAGAAGAAAAATACTTAAGGTCCAAATGATCATTTTTCTATCTTAACATCAGGTCTTTGTGCAATTTCTCACAATGGGGAACAATCACAATTATTGTTCTCATCCAGACAGACTTTACAGAGCGTGTGCAGATTAAATGTCATCAGTCTATCTTATTTGCCAGCTTTTCAAATAATTTTAGTCTTACAATTGCCCCTGGTCTCCTCCACAGACTGACCTTTATTATACTTGTGATAAATTTCAGTTGCTTAGAAACTTGGCCATTTTTTTTTACAACCAATGAAATTAAATCCATGTTCTCAGTTCTTAATTCCTCTTTTATTACTTTAAATGACAAAATCCAAACCGTTCCGTTCTTTTCGAGTGCAAGCTATCTGTGTTATGCAAATCTTACTTGCATTCATCTGTTTTTCTCTGTCATCTAAAGCTTAGGTTTTAAAGACATGATAAAAAAAGATAAACACTCTCCTTCTATCTCTCATACACACGCACACACACACACACACACACACACACTCAAGCGTGTTAAGGAATGTTTGATTGTGACAGGAAATGAATTATTAAAATGAGACTCAGGTGCCGGATGCAGCCACCATTTTGGGAGACTCACAACATGATTTATTTAAAGGACTGTTGCTTCAAAGTCAGTTTAAAGTTTGTCTTTTCTCGCCATTTCTCTTTAATGGGACCCATCATCTCACTGTTTTCCCTCCTCTCTCTCTGCTTATCGCTCTTTTGTACGGTTGCCATCTCCCTCATTCTGTTTTCTTTCTCCCTCATTCTGTTCTCTTTCTCTAGTGCTTGTTCTCTGAATTTGCACTTCTGTCCCCACAGCTAGTGCAGTTTAAAAGGATGAGCTGTGCTGGATGGCAAAGGCGTTTTTGTTCGATATTGCATGTTTCACGTGGACTCGGACATAAATAAACATCTTGCTGGTTTCGATCAGAGGCACTCGTAGGAAGTATCACCCGTTACCCTGAATAGCCATTCTACAGCCGTTCTGCATGAATTACTCACTTTATCCCTCGTAGTTTTCATTTTTAGAACAAGAACTACTTTATACAAAGCAGCGCTTGTTCCAAAGAGCTCCAATTTGGCAGATCAGAAAAAAAGGTTTTTGCTCCATTCCAGTCTGGCCTTGATAACAGGTGAGCTTGTTTCATTTCAAATACATTTTAGGACACATCTAGTGCGTTCTTCCTTTGCTGTTTTTGTTTTCAAATGTAACCCTGTATTGTAGGATTTAGGAAAGCATTGTTAAAGTTTTAACATTCACCTCATGCCTTGAAACTTGCTGCCTCGGTGCCAGGTGGTTGCTAGGTTTCTGTGTGGTTTATAATGCATTGCTGTACAGCTGCTATGTCCTGGATACAGTAAATAGGAATATTATAGATTATATAAATAAGTGATAAGACTGTCTATTCAGAAGTTATAAATTCTGTTCTGGTAATCCAAAAAATAAAGATAATGTATCATTCTGATCATATATATTGATTTTAGTTTATATTAAGTGCCTCAAAAAATTGTGAATAACTCTTCAACTTTTTTGCCTATAACCTGGCGAACTACAAATTCTTGGATCATTTAAGGCTTAAACTACTTAAAGATCATCCCTTTTAAATGAGTCACGAAATGGCTTTTAATTTTATTCTGCCGTCTGAGGTCCGCTTATGACGTTTGCATGATTTGTACTTTCAAAAATATTAAAATCAGTAAGTAATATGATTTTTTTATATGCTGGTTTTGAGGCCATCTTGGAGAATGTGCAGATTTTCTGGGCAGTCTGCTCAGACAGCTTAGAAGTAAATGCCCACAGCTATGATTGGATAATAGTTCTGCATTTTCAACTAGTATTCAACTCCCCTTTCAGTTCATGTGAGGACCTGAATGTGTCTGTGGCTCATCTGACTATGCCATGTGCGAATCAGTGGATGGGACTACAGAACCAGGCTGTGATATTCTTCGATAGCGTTTAACCTGCCTATGAGGTACATTGCAGAATCTGGTGTTTTCTGGGCCTGGCGTCCATAAAAGCTGTTTTTTTCAGAAACAAAGACGTTTCTAGCTATAAAACTTAAAGGATATTCTTTTAGTACGATGTCCTCTTACATATTAAAAGCTGAGATCTCAGTTAAATACCCCTTTAAGGCACTATTAGTAATATTCAAAATCCATTATTATTAGTGACACTAGTGGCAGAAAAGTGAACTGCAGCCTCTGCATATCACGTACAAGAAACTAAGCATGATTCAATGCCCGGTATACTGACTTTAACATTCTTATTTCATTCTTTGATTAGAAGCAAAAGGGAGTTGGAAATACCTTCACTTATACATGCCATCAACGCTGTTGTGGTTTATGTTTAGATAATAAAAGTAACAGTAGTGAGAAAACAGCAATTAAGAAAGCATCTGATTATTGCAAAGTGGGTATGTTTACACACGTTCAGACTAGTGCAATCATGTCAACAGATGAGAGGTGGTAGGCCAAGTCCTTTGCATAAAAATTTGCCTATAAGCATTCAGACAACATAAAGCTTAAATAGTCCAAAGTCTTATTTAAGTTTGGTAAAAGCTGTTTACAAAGCTGTTGTTTAGCTGTTGCCAGTATAAAAGCAGCTAATGCATGGCAATTCATACATATATGCCCTGTAATATTAACCATTTCCAATAGATTTACATAGAGTTTGCAGTATAGGAAATAAAGGGTTAACAGTACCAGTGCCAACTTTCTGCCACTTTGGAATAGTTCAGGCGCATTTCTCTTTCCTTCTCACTCTTTCTATCTTTGTCTCTCTGTCTTTCTCTATCCCTCTGAAGAATGAGCAATAGAAGGTTTCTTAATGAGCAGCAGGATTGAATAATTACAGCCCTTAGATGTTTTCTTGATGAGATCCTTGCAGCTTATGATGGGCCACGCAGCTCTTCTGACAATTCCTGAAGAAAAGAACAGAGGAAAGATACAGAAGAGTGAAGCTCTGTGATCAAAGGAGCAAAAAAGCTCCCTTTCATTTCACTCTCTGTCTAAAGCAATATGAATCCTCCACGTTCAGCCACACCGTACAGATAATAAGGAAGCGAACTGGGATGGAGGGCGGCAAAAACAGTGGGAGTTTTCATACTAATTTGTAACCTTCCCTCTGACCCACATTCATTGGGTCTTTAGAGGCCAGGTTGAGTGAGTGACATCTCTTGGAAGGACGCCTTGGTATTGAACATCGCTCAACAGGTCATCGCAGTTTTATGGGTCCGGTGACTTAGTAACCTCTCATTCCACAAGAGGAAATGACCTTCATTAGCAGGAGGATCAACTCTGGGGTAAGAGATATCGAACGGTGAGCAGAACAAGGTGAAGAGAAAGAGAAAAACTGCTCAGGATCCTAGGAGGAAGACCGGGACACTCGAGGGAAGAGACAAACCTCCTCGTTCTGTCTGCTTTATATCCTTATAAAATGTTGATCAGAGTGTTTAAATATATTATCTACCCAAAGGCATTGCTCACCTTTTGAAAGAGAGGTGCTGCAAGCCGCAAACCTTCACTGTGGGTGATGCGACCGCCGAACGTGAAGGGAATGCCTGATGGTTTGCAATCATTTGATGGCTTTGTTCCTCTACTTTGCAAGAGCATGAATTGAAAAAGTTTTTTCTCACTCACTCAAGAGTCTCCAGTTTTGCATTAAAAGCGAGTTTATATATGCGCACAAACACAGTAGGTCACTCTAGACTGCTGTACCCTGAAGCATTTTGGGGTAAGGCACTGACATAATCAAAAGAAGTCTTGCGACCTTTGAACCTGCAGCCCTCCAGCACTTTGTCCCACATCCTTTGGGGTCTTACTTAGGATTCACTCCAGTAAAACACCAGCTCAGTGCATCTTAAAAACTTTGAGGTTTTTCTGTACAAAATGTATGTGGCTGCAGTTGCTATTGTATTGTTTTCAAACTCAGAAAAATTTCCAAGGGGACCTTAGGATCATTTGGCCACCATGTGGGACAAAACTGGAAATCTAAGCAGGAGGAAAGGTGCAAGCAGTGTCTCACATTAAATGTTTCTCTTTTTGTGTCTTCCATTATTTGACAATACCAGTGAAAAATATGTCACCATTATATTCAAAGAGAGGGTTTTAAACTGATAAAATACTCCTAACATACCTTATGTTTTTAGTTTTCAAAGCTGCACAATGTTGTGGAATCATTATTGAGAGTGACCATTTCATGATGGTGGATATGTCACCATGGCTGGATGGAGTCAAAAGTGGAAGTATTTGCATTTGTACACAGTGCATCGACATTGCA
Organism: Danio choprae; assembly: GCA_903798125.1. Lineage (NCBI taxonomy): Eukaryota > Metazoa > Chordata > Actinopteri > Cypriniformes > Danionidae > Danio > Danio choprae. The sequence continues at coordinate 8,014,346 of CAIGQW010005633.1, forward strand.
GGCATCCCAATTCCTAATAATTCCTACCCCCCACCCCCCACTCCCAGCCTCCCTCTCGCTCTCTCTCTGTCCAACTGCACTTCTTGCCAATATCTAATGTCCTGCTGTAAAAAAGGCAAAAATGGAAAAAGTAAATCTTTAAATACAATCTATAAATATTTGCACCTTATTTCTATGGAAACACTCTTCACTTAGTGTAAACAGCATCTAATTGCTATGTGCACTTAAATAGCATCTGTCACTGTTTGCATTGAGTGTGAATCATATCTCTGTCTAAGAAAATATGCTATTTTACATGTTTTCGTTCCAGCAGACAAAATAAAGGCAAATTTTGCATACTTTGCACACACTACTAGTGTCTTCCTCATACTTCATTCATGTTAATAGGCTAAACATAGTGGGAAATTAACCATTTTTATTATTAGCTTTTAAAGATATCCGTTCATCATTAAAAACAGCTATTGGTCTAATCTCTAAAATGATAAATAGTAGACTGAGCCTTCTCATGAGAAATAATAGGCTTGCTATTGTCATAAGAAACAAGCTAACAATTAGCATTAAGAATAGTCAACTAAAAGTCTAATAGCAAACACCACTAATGTGAGCTCATATCTGCTAAATGCTGGGTTCCACATGAAACCTTCATGTTGTCTCAACACAAATTGATTAAATTAACTTAGTCGTTTTTGAATGAATTAAACATAAAACATTTGAGTTGTCACCCCAAAACAACTCAAGAATTGTGTTGATTCAGCTCGTTTTAAATAAATAGTTTGAACAAGCAGCAAAAATAATTTTTTAAGTATGCAGATGGAGTGATTTTCATATCAATCACAATTGTAGTAGATTAGGTCTGTAAATTAGGTCTGACTGTAAGCTATTTGCTAAATACACTGTTCTTTTAACACGGATCTACACTGAAGCCTAAAAGAATCACATTAAAACACCTACTCTTACTCACCTGCAATTACTATTAAGCACGGACTAGTGTGGAGCACTAATTTGTGTGAGACTGTGTATGTGACATGGCAAACCAGCAAGTGGCAGAGAGTTCATCCTGTCCCTGCAGAGCCCATCGGTCCTGCTGCTACATCTGCACAGTATCACTCTCACCAAAACTAATTCCTGAAACACTTTACACCTCTCATCGCTTGCTCCCATTCTCCTCGCTCTCTGTATTCTGCTGTCTGTTATCCCTGCTAGAAAGATTAGCTTAGCTAGTCAGCAGCACATGTTTTGTTTTGGTTGCTGGTGTGCTGTTTTGATCTCACCAGGCAGTTAAACTAGCTTAGCAAGCGAGACAATTTTGATCATTCATCTTGAAAGGCTTCACTTTTTCGACTAGCTTCAACACGATTTTCAACCCTCCTGTTGATTTCAGCCAATTCCTTTGTGTCGAATGTTTTTGAAGAAATGTTGGAGATAGTTACAGCATGCTAGCATTCGGGCTAAATATCACTTCAGGTTTGTGCAGAAAAAAGAAAAAAAACAATAGCTTAATTCCCTGATTAGTTAGTTAAAACCCTGCTTTTAAAAACCTATATTAATATTTGGATAAAGTAGATTATTGAATTTTGAAGAAAGAAAAATATATACACATTTACTGTAGAAACATTTTTGAATGACTAATCAAATTTAGCTTCCAGATTAAGCTTTAAATATCTGTAGCTTGTGAGGAAAGGCAGTCTGGAGGTGTAGATGAGCTTGCCTCATCATGTTTCTGCTGTGTCTCCCTGTATTAGCATGAGTCCTGATTCAGCAACCTTTAATGAATCACATTAACGCCTTTACATTTCTGATGTTAACGTCGGCACGCTCTGCATTCCAGCCTAGGGCACAATCCAAGATTTGAATAAAACATACAGTTTGATCTAGTTTTTAAGAAATGCTTTAGAAGTAGGAAGTGAATAAAATGTTACTCTACCCTCTCTTACATTTAAAAAAGTAGTAATTATTGATCAGATTAACCATGAAATAAAACAGAATTTTTGTGTTTACTACACAAGTTATAATGATCAAGGGATAAATAATTTCCTTCTTAGTTTAACACCACTTAAGGGAGACGAAAAAGACATAAAAAGGAATAGTTTGCTCAAAAATGTATATTCTGTCAGCCTTTACTCACCTTCACGTCATTCCAAGCCAGAAGGCTTCTTTCATCAGTGGAACATAAAACGTCAAATTAAAGACTATGCTGTTCTCAGTAATTATTTTTGAATAGGATACAAAAGCACCATAAAAGTACTCCATGTTTTTTTAGCTATATTTTATCGCCATTCACAAATCAACACTGAATTGAATTTAAGAACTTAGTCACTCTTTTGTAAACTGAAACAGTCTGACCTCAAATAACAGCTGCTTCTTGAATCATTCACACCAGATTTGAGAACTGAATGATTGAGTGATTTGTTGATCTTACTCTGGTTCGGACAGTGGTATGTCTTTTATTGAGTGTGTATATGGTCAGGTTGGGTTAAAAACTTGAAAGTGAAAAAAAGGTAAAATTGCTCTGTTAGTACAGTATGATTCATTTGAATACGTTTGAATGCTGCCATCCAAATCTTGGTAGAAACAAGGGGATAGAGACCACTCAAACTTTGTTTAGTTTGGTTAAATGTCACTAGAGTTTATTTACCCTCTTGCTGCAGTTCATTTTGGCAGGTGTGAATACAGCTTTTGGATGGAAATTATTTATCAGATCAATTTAAACAAATCAATTGTTGCACAAAATGACCCGAACCACGTGTGTGAAAGAACCCTTAGTTCACTCCCTGGTGAACTCTGGTTCGATTGAGACTGTTCACTAAGGCAGGTTTGATTTGATTAAAATCAACTCTGGTGCTTAATTGGTTCATTTGAATAAGTGTGAACACTGGAATTTGAACCTTGTTGTAGACTAAAAAAGTGTACTGACAATAAGGAAAAAATGAGTCCCGGTTTGTTTCCAAATTAACTCATAACTCAAGACAAACATTTTATAACATTGTGTGCACACTGGTTTGGTTAGATTAAAGAAAAACCTTTGCTGTAATTGCGAATGCTGCATTCTGAACTCTGAACAAGAGGGCCAATAACTCTGAAAAGACGTCAGAGTCTTGGCCAGCTCTGGCACTTTTTAACTGAGGTTGTGTTCACACTTGACTGTGATTACTCCACTAGAAGGTGCATTTGAATAAGTGTGAACACTGTCATCTGAACCAAACAAGCAGAACAAGGCAGCAGAAAAGATGTGTCTCAATCTGATTCCAAACGAACAACAAATCATACCAAATACTCAACAGTGAGAATGATCAGGGGTGCTGCTTATTATCAGCTTAGATCTTCTCTTCATTTTGCTGGAGTAGTGCCAGTCACTTGAGGTCTCCTTTTCTGTCCTGCTTCCCTCAGGACGGCTGTACCTGAAGATAGCGGTTTTTCTTTTAAATGTCAGTGATGGATTAGCCAGCTGGTCAGGGGTCACTGACGGCCATGTAGTTTGTAATGGCCTGAGTTGCATGATTACCGGTGCTGATGAGCCGACTGAAAGATGGTTATGCCAGGAATCAATGAGCCTGTTAATACCGTTTTGGCTCAAAGTGCCTTTTAAGAGATCCAGCTAATCGCAGCAGGCATTTTAATTGAGCAAGATATTAACGCCGGTGTAACTCAGACGGTGCTCTGACAAAAACATTCGTTCAAAGGCAGACAACCCTGCTGGTCTGTGCGTGACTCCGGCCAGAAAGTGAGATTTTATTGCTTTCTTTTCTTGTCTCACATCTCACGCTTTCCAAAGGTGAGCTTCAGTTCAGTCCTCCTCTTGGAGTTGATCTGCAGTCTCTGTAGGCGTTCTGCTAACATCAAACCTGAATGTAAACAAAAGAATATTACCTTCTTTTTTTACTCTTTCTGCTTCCCACAATTACATCCACCAAGAGTTCTTAAGTCAGATCATCTTGCATCTTATAAAGTGATTTCACCATTTTTTTCTTATCTATTTTTGTTTATGTAATTTGACCTCAAGAAACACCCAAAACAAACTTTGAAGTGGTTACCCTTTTGTGGAACGCTCAGAGAAGATTTTAGTCAAAAACTGAGTATATAAGATTTGGGGTTTATCTGAACAGCTGGAGCAATTTTCAACCTCCATTCTATTAAAAAAAAACAGTTTCCTGTTTTCAAACAGCATCAGTGACATCTAGTGGTCAACAGCAGAACTGTTCATGTACACTGCTGGGCTCTGAGATTAACTTCAATGACTTCAATCAATAGTTACTGCTGTGTCTGTTTCATAATGAAATCTGATGTAAATCTCAGAAGACAGAGATGCACGATTCTTGATGCCTTTTAATATAATCCATTGCAGCAGGCCTTTACAGTAATATAGATCCTGGCTTTTCAAGCCGTAGGGGTCTGTAATGGTACTGCAGGGGGTTAGTGAAGAACTTTCAGGGATTTCTTAATTTTTCATGACATTTCTAACTATCTGAGTGAGCACAGTAACTGGTAATGTTGCAATGATAGTTATTGATCTTAATGAAAGTTAGGGTTCTGAAGAAGGGTTCTTTTATTCTTAATGGATGGAGAGATGGAGCAAGAACACCATATTATATGGTGTGTATTATATCAAACTGAGTTTTAAGCCTGACTTATAATAACATTAATTTTGTTAAAGTTAATATATTTATTTGTTTGTTGAACCTAGCTTTTTAAAGTATTTTTTTAATAATGTTTATTATTGTACTATTAATAATTTTTTTATATACAAATATCAACTTTGCTTTTGGCAAAACTTTATTTTAATTCAAATAACAGAATGTAAGCAATGCTTAAGCAGCACGGTGGTGCAGTGGGTAGTGCTGTCGCCTCACAGCAAGAAGGTCGCTGGTTCGAGCCTCGGCTGAGCAGTTCTCCCCGTGTTGGCGTGGGTTTCCTCCGGGTGCTCCGGTTTCCCCCACAAGTCCAAAAACATGCGGTACAGGTGAATTGGGTAAGCTAAATTGTCCATAGTGTATGTATGTGTGTAAATGAGTGTATGGATGTTTCCCAGTGATGGGTTGCAGCTGGAAGGTGTAAAACATATGCTGGATAAGTTGGCGGTTCATTCCGCTGTGGCGACCTCAGATTAATAAAGGGACTAAGCCGAAAAGAAAATGAATGAATGAACGAAGCAATATGCTTATCGCATATTATTAGTATGAAAGGGAACTTTATTTTAAAAAGTTAACTTAATACTGTTTGTTTGGCTCATTTTAATCAAAAATAGTCCTTCTCTAATGACATCATTTAAAGTTATGCTTAGCCACACCCCTCAAACCATTAGTTTGCTGTAAGTGTAAGATGAGAGGAGGAGCCCAAAAATAAAAGCCCCGCCCCTACTCAATATTCCATTCCAGTTGGAAACACTTCATCATACTGAAATAAACGTCTGCAGCAACTTTCGATTCCAGACTTTAATAATGCTGATATATACTTTACTTTTAGTATTATTAATTATTATTATAATAGAATATAATTCATATTTAGTATTATTGATTGTAAATTATTGTAATTATATTATTAATTACACAAACTGTGCATGACATACCATACAAGTGCTGTCAATCACTCAACAAACTCAACCTTATTATGGCTTAAACAATAAAACTCAGAGAAAACACTCAGAGCAGCCACTCTTGTGGAATCACACACAGACTCTGACATCTCATTTCCAGAGGCTTCAGTGGGAACACAGTGAAGCTTGTGGTGTTAAAACAGTGATTTTCTGTTTGTAGTCGTGGCGGTGTGTTTCTGGCACTCATGCTGGGCGCGCGGGTCCAGTTCCAGCAGGTGAGCGCAGGCCCAGTTAATAACGCGCACGTCTGCTCCCAGTGGAAATCAACCAGAACCTGACCTACAAGAGTGACTGTTTCCTCTCCCTACACACTATGTTTTATTCATAAGAACTTTTCGCTAGATATATTCTTCGCTTTCCTTTTTTTTCTCCTCTGAGAGAAACAAGTCTTTCTTGTCGGTATGTAGACACCCGGACCCAATCACTTCTCGGGTCCCGTCGGACTGATCCCAGACCTGTAGTCTCATGTCCTGCTGTATGAAGAGAGGTCAAAGAACAGTGATTTCGTTAATAAAAACTGTATTGCGAGGTGCTCCCAGGTTACATAAAGAATTGTTTTCACTCAGCAGATTAGAGCTCCTTTTAACAGCGCAATAACTTGCTTTCAAGCTTTTTCTCCCAAGAGAAATATTGTTTTGACTTTTTAAGCTCAATATAGCCGTGTCTTTCTCTTTTTGTTTTTTAATATGGCAGGTTTATCAGGGCAGCTGTAACGTTCAATATTTGAATACATGCTTTAATTTATTCTCGGAGACCAAACATTTGTGCATTTTTATTTTGATCTACAGAAGATATGAACAATGTTTTATATTCCAAAAAAACTGTGGCTCAGTGGTTAGCACTGTCACCTTACAGCAGGATGGTCGTTGGTTTGAGTCCCAGCTGGGTCAGTTGGCATATCTGTGTGGAGTTTGCATGTTCTCCCCGTGTTCGCGTGGGTTTTCTCTGGGTGCTTCGGTTTCCCCCACAGTCCAAACACATGCAGTATAGGTGAATTAAATAAACTAAATTGGCAATAGTGCATGTGTGTGAATAAGTGTGTATGGATGTTTCCCAGTACTGGGTTGCAGCTGGAAGAGCATTCGCTGTGTAAAACATATGCTGGATAAGTTGGCAGTTCATTCCGCTGTGGAGACCCCTGATGAATAAATGGACTAAGCCGAAGGAAAATGAATTAATGAATAAAAGACTAATAAAGGGATAGTTCATCCCCCAAAAAATTATGTTTGCTGTTAATTTTACCTTCACAGTGCAAATTGTAATTGAAATCTCTATAACTTTTTCATTATCCTTCAAACCAGGTTTTAGTTAAACCTGTTTAATTACCAGGTTTTAGTTAAACCTGTTTAATTTTAGTTTAGTTTAATTACAGGTCAGAATATTTATAAAGATATGGAAACATTAAAGTAGACACGATACTTGAATTTAATATTATAATTTATTTTGATATTTGGCGGTTCATTCAGCTGTGGCGACCCCTGATAAGTCAGGGACAAACCTGAAAGATAGTGAGAATTTGATATGGACACCAAAATGGGATGCTCCATTTTTGACCCATATATAAATATGAATGTGAATGAATTTTTTCTCTCTCTTTCTAGATCTACATTCCTTGCAGAACTGCTCTGATCTTGGCAAATGAGGACACTGATTTCAGACACTGAAGACCGTGCGCATGAATGGACATGGATCTTGCATCATATCCCTGAATATTGTGCAACCCTACATCAGATAACATTCACTTTAGCAAACGTTTTTATTTCCACATACAATAATGGTACCCCCTTTTAAATATGATTCCAGTACGACATGTTTCATTCTGTAAAATATTTATCATTTCTTTAAAGAGATACATAAACCAAAAATGAAAATTAGCTGTTAATTCAATCACCCTCAGACCATCCAAGAAGTAGGTGACTTTTCTTCAGTACAGCTAATAGAAGACTTGTAGCTAAAGCTGTGGTTCTTGGTTATTCTTGAAATGCAAACTCCACAAGTATTAGGGCTGTGAGGATCAACAAAACATATTCAGTCGAAATAAAATTAATACAAATTGCTCCTGACACAGAAAACAGAGGTCATTTATGTAGCACAATAGTTGTTCTGTGCATTATTACAATTATTCCACAGCCAAGTACTGTAATTGTACACAATTTGTGAGGTTTAATTTAGAGCACATTTCTGGAGCATGGTGTGGGCGAACTGCTGGGATAGTCCTCTCATATTGATGAAATGTAAAATGTGACAAGCTTAAAAGGAGGCTTTACCAGCAATATGAGTAAACATTTTTTGGAGCATGGAATCAACCTTAAAATGTGCAATGTTTTTGAGTGTCTGTAGAAATAGATAAAAGGGTTAGTTCACCCAAAGTCGAAGCTACAGGAACCATTTTGTGCAAACGAAAACTGTAATAATGACTTTGTTTTGCCAGATGTCTTCTCTTTCTCACCAGGTGCTCAGATGCACGTTTACTATAGGCTGTACAACGCATTGCCATTAGAGTCCGCTGCACAACATGCAAATATTGTAATGCCAATAGTAAATGTGTTTTTGGTTCCTTTTCTGGACTTTGAACATCTCAGGACCATTGCAGTCTTTTGAGGATGAGAGAGCTCTAGGATTTCATCTAAAATAGCTTATTTTGTGTTCTAAAGATGAACAGGGTTTTGAACGACATGAGGGTGAGTAATTAAAGCAAAATGTTCATTTTGGGGTGAACTAACTAATTAAATGGGTTATTTCAATTGTAACAAACAATATAGATTCAATATTCAATATAAACTTAAACCGCACAATGCATCAAATCCCCTCCTGGAACTTCAGAGGTTTTTATTCCATTTACTTTAACAAGTAATCATCACAGAGGATTTTTCCCACACAGGTTTGCATCCTTTTTCCACTATAGAGTTACTATGGTTTATGTATGTGTTCAGGTATACTGTATGCAGCTAAATTACTATTTATAAATAACTAGTAGGTGTGTGCTATATTTATTATCTGTTATTATTTCAGAATTGTTTTAATGACAGTGCGAGCTGACATTATCAAATACATCACTAACTTTGCAAACAAAATAAAATAATAAGAAAAATACATATTGAGATTCCATAAAGAATTAACTGAAGCCAATTCGAATGCAGTTAGAATTAATATTTCATTAAAATGACGAGAGCCAAAAATATCACAGTTCTGAACTCTAAAATAGAATTCTGTTCTAGAAAACAGTTTCAAGAGTTCACACTTAGATATTTTGACAGGCTACTTATAGGGAGTTTGTATTAATCTGATTGGCTTACTAGTGATTACTGATGAGAGACCGGCTGCGATCAATCATATCACGTGCTCTTCTCGAAATTAGTTTATGAAACTTCACTTAGTAATCTCACACAAACAAAAGGGGGCAGTTTTCCTGTGTACGATCATTAAGACAGAGGATTGCTGTTACCTTCTTGGGGTTGTAGTGTCATATTTATTCATCCATGAATAGGACTGAAAACAGAGGACCACGTCTTTTCTAAAACTGGTAGTTGCTTTATAGTACCAGAACTGTGTAAAAATAAGTTAAAGGGATAGTTCACACAAAAATGAAATTTTTTACTCACCCTCAAGTGGTTCCAGACCTTTTTTTTCTGTTCTGTTTTTGAAGAATGTTATAAACTGGTAACTATTGACTTCTATAGTGGGAAAAACAAACACTGTGTTCAACAGAAAAGGGTTGGGTACAAATGAAGAGTGAGTAAATGATGGCATTTTTCAGTTTTGGGTGAACTATCCCTTTAAGCTCTGATGTGATGTGTGGGTGTAATACTGAGAGTGTGTATAATTTAAAAGCAAACTCTCACCTCATGAAAATCAATTGCATTGATATTACTAACCAATAAACAGAGTTTGGCACCCAACAGAGCTCACGCTTCTCATTTACAGTACACGTCGCATCAGATGTGATGTATATATAATTTTTTTTAGTGAAATTCAAAAGTGTGGATTTATTTCCAAAGAACAATTGAGAATTAAGCTGAATGTAACGTGTGTGTCAAGTAAATCACATACAAAGAATGCTACAATGAGCAATTACTGTATGTACACAATTTCGATTCCATGTTGGCAGCCATTGACATTCAAAATCAACATTACAATCAACATAAAAAATATTTTTTTATGTTCTAATGAAGAAAAAATCACCCACATCTTGCATGGCCTGAAGGCGAGTAAATTAGCAACAAAATCCCACCTTTTTTTAACTATCCCTTTAAGGCCCTTTTCATTTTTTATCTATATATAATTTGTTAGATAAGTGATGAAAGTTATAATTTGTGAAGGTTGTTGTAATTTCAGAGGTTAATGCATTACAGAAGCACAGAGAGCTTTTAATGGGCTGTTGTGAACATTCATTCTAGATGCATTCTGATTGGATATTGCTTGCGTTATAACATCAGGAAGGTCATTTTGCCCCCCCCCCTCTCTCTCTCTCTCTCTCTCCATGTCTCTATTCATCCTGCTTTCCCTCTTTCTCCCCATAACCTTACCCTGTCTTCACTTAGCCTTAAATGCCTCCAATCCGCTATTCTGATTTAGTGCGCCATTAAAAAGTTTTACAGCTCCGGGTGACATCATGGGCCAGTCGGATGTGTTAGGAAATATGAATCACCAGGGCCTCTCTCAATATCTAGTGTTCTCTCCAAGGAAGAAGAATTCCCTTGGAAGCGTCCCTTGGGTGTGAGGTTTCAGCATCTGCTCTGACACAACAGGAGACGAAATTCCCACCTAATTACTCTAATTAACACTTTTTTTCCCCCCTCTTAATGCATTTAATTAAATTGCCTCGGTCTAATCTGTGGCAGCACTTTAATTTTGCCAGAGCTATCAGTCCAAGCTTTTAAACACTAATAAGACAGTATATCAATATTAAAGACATTCCTGTCCTTATAGTGGAGTACACTGGCTACACAAACAGCATCCAGACGGGTCAAATGTGAACAAACAAATTTGGGGGAAAAACATGTGACTGCATTACAATCAGTTTTGTGGTTGTGATGTTTTACTTCTGCTTTAATATTTGTTTAGCTTTTATGTGAATCAGCCTTTTGATGTGTGTGGAAAGCACAAGTGACTATTTTTATGAATGTTGAAATAAAATGATCATTCACTAGCTCTGTAATTCCATTTTCATACTTTATAGTCATGATTTGAGCACAATTTGCCAGGACTGTATTAAAGGTAATAATATTTTTAATATGTTTAGTGTCTTTGTAAAGCTTCAGTGTATCATCAGAAGCCAATGTTATTAATTTTGTCTTGCTTTTATGTTGTCTTTTTTACACCTTGCTAATGCTACTCATTTGGATTAGTGAACGTGTGACTGACTTTGGATGCAGCCATTGTATTTATAGAACAATTGTGCAAAAAAGTACACAAATGACCTCGAGCATGATTCTGAAGTGAGCATAAGATGGACACTTTGCTATCCTCTCGGTGGAGAAAAGTTTAAATAATTGAATACTAGGCTCTCCTTAACCAACAAAATTTATCCTTGTCTGTTTTCTTTTTTTTAAAAAAAAGTAATTTAGGGCGACACGGTGGCGCAGTGGGTAGCACAATTGCCTCAGAGCAAGAAGGTCGCTGGTTCGAGCCTCGGCTGGGTCAGTTGGCATTTCTGTGTGGAGTTTGCATGTTCTCCCCGTGTTTGCGTGGGTTTCCTCCGGGTGCTCCAGTTTCCATCACAAGTCCAAAGACATGCGCTGTAGGTGAATTGAGTAAGCTAAATTGTCCGTAGTGTATGAGTGTGAATGAGTGTATGGATGTTTCCCAGTGATGAGTTGCAGCTGGAAGGGCATCCGCTGCGTAAAAACATATGCTGGATAAGTTGGCGGTTCATTCTGCTGTGGCGACCCCAGATTAATAAAAAGAAAATGAATGAATGAAATTTAAAGTAATTTTTAAAGCAAATGCTTTTTTTAGACATGAAATGCAACAAAGTTACTTTTTATAAAGTGAATCACTGACTGAATCTGTCAGTTGATTCGTTCACAACGTTGATTCGTTTAGGACTGTCATGCTGTGTTGCTAGCGGTTGCTAAGAGACTCAACGACTCCACGAAACTATGGTAACTCACCGTGTATAAAATGTAAATAAGACATTATGGTAAAGTATACATTCTTTAATTAACTGGGTAAGTTAATTGTCCGTAGGGCCTCACAGTGGCGCAGTGGGTAGCACGTTCGCCTCACAGCAAGAAGGTCTCTGATTGCTGGTTCGAGCCTCGGCTGGGTCAGTTGGCCTTTCTGTGTGGAGTTTGCATGTTCTCCCTGTGTTGGCGTGGGTTTCCTCCGGGTGCTCTGGTTTCCCCCACAAGTCCAAAGACATGCGGTATAGGTGAATTGGGTAAGCTAAATTGTCTGTAGTGCATGAGTGTGAATGGGTGTGTATGGATGTTTCCCAGAGATGGGTTGCAGCTGGAAGGGCATCCGCTGCGTAAAACATATGCTGGATAAGTTGGCGGTTCATTCCGCTGTGGCGACCTCAGATTAATAAAGGGACTAAGCCGAAATGAAAATGAATGAATGAATGAATAATTGTCCGTAGTGTATGTGTGTGAATGAGAGTGTATGGGTGTCTCCCAGTGATCGATTGCAGCTGGAAGGGCATCCGCTGTGTAAAACATATGCTGGATATGTTGGCGGTTCATTCCGCTGTAGCGACCCCAGATAAAGGGACTAAGCCGAAAAGAAAATGAATGAATGAATAAAAATCATATAACTTGACCGCATTTGAACAAACTAAATATAAAGCCCACTGTAAGGTCCAGACAGTTATCTTCAGGCTTGTTGCACATTTCTTAACACATTTCAAAGAGATGTCTGTTTTACAAAAAGGAGCCTATTGATGTTTGGGGGAGTTTAGTATCTCAAATATAGATTTACTCTCTAAACAAGAAACAATTGTTTCGGCGCCATTGTCTAGTCTAGCTCATGGTCACTGGCTGACTCACATTGTGTTTTTGGCGACTTTTTTGTTTTCTCAGAGACAAAATGACGACCTCTACTCCTCGAAGACCTCTGCAGGTTTCTCAGAAGCATTTACAGCTGTAATTATCCAAGAAACTACTCCTGGAGGTAAAATACAATATATACACTTCTGAAAACCGTGTGTATCTATGTGTTATATTCTGTGAGCCTGCATGTGTTGTGTATGTGCTTGAATTTCATAAATCCAGCGCGTACCCGAGTGAGCAGCGCCCCCTAGAGTTATATTTAAAAAATGAATTTAACATGTCTAATGGAAAATAACACCGATGAGGTTTGTTTGGTCTTCTCTCTGGAGATTGGATTTTTTTGGCTGACATTGAAATCACGCTTCATGCCACACTAATTAATGTCAGCTATGTAATTAACACTGAAATGTGTGTGGTAGACCTTAAAGCAATATATTCCAGGTTAATTACAAGTTACCTCATATTATTCCTCAGAGTTGAGTTTAAAATAAAAGTTTGAACACAGATATTCATGTACAAACCTTTTCTATGAAGCAAACAGATATTCAGACTTTAGTATTTTAATGAAATTGTGCACAATACCAACAATAGTTGTTTTCAGCAGCTTAATTATGGAAACATTTGAATGCGTTTAAAAATCATAAAGGGCCAATTCAACTCGTCCACTTACATGAATAGACTTATATATGACATGAATAGAATACCAGGAACTAAGATGGAGGATAAATTATATATTTAAAGGAAAAGGCAGTCAGTCAGTTCACAAATAGAAGTGTATAGCAGGCAATAACAAGTGCCTCTTGCTCACATAAAAGACACATACAGACAAAATGTAGCACTCACAATAGTCCTAAGAGTGCAAACATAATAGCATTTTAACAGCAAGATGGAAAGTTGTTCCTATAGGAAATGAAAAACCAGTCATGAACATAAAAACAGGCACTGGAATTTAAGACATACTGTAAAATACTACAAGTACTGAAGTACTACACATATCAGCAAAGTACAGTAAAACTAGTTTAAGTTTTAAAATATAATAAGCAACATCAATGTCTTTAGACGCATTTACAGGATGATACTGATTAAATGCGTAGGCCTAATTGTAATTCTTATAATCTGTATGTGCCATTTATGTGATTTTGCATAAAATGTTTCTGAAACTGAGTTCTTATAAGTTGTACAGTCTTTTTAGTCAATTGTTTTGCATAAAATGTGCTACAAACTCTATTAGAACAGTCCAGTGGCTATACAATGTGTCTGTTTACAAGAGCTTTAATACCTACTGTATTTAAAAACCATTTCAAAAGAGCCAAGGATAAAGTGTTGGGGGGGAGGAGCAGCATTCTCAGTGACTGAACTGTTATTTGGAAAAACAAATTAAAGCCTTCGATTTTAACCCATCGTAAAATCAGACATTTGCTTCAGAATCAGTTGTACCTTTTAAAACCAAACAAAGCAGTCCGTTTACACAGAGGAAAAGCTGATTCCAGATCAGATTCTTCAGTATTTGTGAATTCATACAACAAAGATTAAAAGATATTCCAGTTATTTCTCATGTCCGTTGATGTTCTCTTGCACCAGACCCTCCATCACAGCTCGTTTCGACTCTAGAATCTGAACCCAGACATGAAGCAGATTAGCAAAGAGTTATATGTAACACAGTAGTTCTATAACACAGAAGTATATGTTTCCTGGAACTCACCTGGAAATTCGGACTAAATGCGATGAGGGTTTGCATGTTGGTGCTAAAATATCCAAGCAAATAATCCCCTGCCAGCAGAGGGAGCTCATTTTTATTCATCTGGACCTTAAACAGGAAACGCATTTATCATGTTAGTCTATTTGTTAGTCCATCTTGCAATTTTAATGCACACACTGGTTTGAAAACCTGGGTAAAATAAAACCCCCGGCCGCACCCACAAACACTGTAGCAGATCCTGCAGAGATGAATCATATCGCGAAGACGCTATGCTCTGAAGTGTGAGGGAAAGTAAGTGTTATTTTCCCTACCCAAACATGTGAAGAGGCTGTGAAGTGTGTCAGTGGTTGAAGTTTATTTTTGCAAAAATACCTCAGCATTATAGCCCCAGCCTTGTGCTGTGTCCCGTCATTTTTCTGACCAGTGCTTCAGCAATCTACAGTACACGCTTACAATGGGTGATTCGTCGGCCATTTGGTTAAAGGAAGGATCAGAAAAGACTATTGATGTATGGGACTTTGTCAGAGCTTGACAGGAACTTTACAGTACACAGTTCATGGATCAGTTTCTTTCTCCATTTCACAAGTGTAAGTGCAATTTAAAATGGTTGCCTCCTTGTTTTCTCTAGCTTGCAAATTATGTATTTAATTGTGTTTTGTAACCGCTTGTACTGTATCTGGCTAACTCTTTATATTCTCATATCGCATCTAAAACCACGTTGAAAACGTGACGCGTGCTGCTTTGTTTACAGATTTAAATGCGTTTGTGAGCTCGTGATTACTGCTGCTTGTCATGTCTATGGCCACCGTCAGCTGTTCCTACACACGTGCGGCGGTTAAGTTTCAAAATAGTTCAGCTTTTGCCACTGTGTGGATTAATACTGAATGTGTGTCACTGTTTTTACTCATGGTTAAGAATAGAGCAATATGCTGGTGTTAAACTGCATTACTTTAATGCACTCCTGCATTGGGCTCACACATACACTCTGCACTCTGACTACTTGTTGATAAGCCGTGCTGGGCATTTCTCTCTGTCTCTCGCTGAACGCAGTCGACCAATCACAACAGACTGGGTCATTGGACCAATCAGCGCAGATTAATCACACTAAGGAGGGGTTTGGGAACAAATAAATCGCTGAACGAATCATATGGGAGTCGTTGGGATAATTAGGTAAAAATAAATGCATATTATAAGACAATGAAAGTGTTTTTTGAGCTTGCATGCATATCAGACTGTTGTTGGAGAGACCCAAAACCAAAATATGACCCTTTTTAATGCATAATAGGGGCTCTTTAATGCAAAGCTGTTCTCAACACTAAAACTGGTAGTCTAGTCTACCATACCGTCATAACTTCGCCATTGGCAGCCACTTCATCATCTTTGACCCAGGCGAAGGTGGAGTAATCGGAGGCACTTTTGAAGCCAATCTGAACGCAGAGATATAAATCACCTCTAGTTAGTGACCTGCTTTGTGATACAGATCTCCTTTTTGTCTCATTCTGTGTTTTTGTTCATCCATCAACCTCGTTTTCTCTCTCTCTCACCTTGTACAGTCCAATCCAGTCAAAGGTTGAGGA
This sequence comes from Danio choprae, assembly GCA_903798125.1. Taxonomy (NCBI): domain Eukaryota; kingdom Metazoa; phylum Chordata; class Actinopteri; order Cypriniformes; family Danionidae; genus Danio; species Danio choprae. The sequence continues at coordinate 8,030,204 of CAIGQW010005633.1, forward strand.
CTCAAAGTTTTCCAGAATGGTGTAAGTGAATATGGCATCTTCATCTGCGCTCCAGATTCCCTCTATGGTTAGTGCGACTAGAGGCGTCTCCACCTTTTTCCTTATCTGCATGAAGAGATCAAGATGAATTTGGACTGAACTTCAGAAAAAAGGTAGATATGTATTATTATTAATGACTATAATTTAAGACAGATTGCTTCAATTTGATTAATCCCAAAGCTCGTTATCATCTGCCTGATTAAACATTCATGGTGTGCATAATTCATACCTCCAGATTGAAGGTCCCAATGACGGGTTTGTGGTCACTGACCCCATATGAGACATCGCAGGTGTACATGTCCTGCGTCACCTTAACAGGAAACTCATCATCGTCAGCTGATGATGCGGTCGACCTCTTCTCATCCTCAGTCTCTGTGGCTTTGGGTTTTATTCTCCACAAGATACGATCGGTCCAGGCAGGCTTCCGCTTTTTGCCGCTAATTATTGACCCATGCAGAAAAAGAAAGGTAATGTAAATAAAACAATATTAATATTTAAGATTTAACAGTTCAAAAGTTTGGCTGCATTATGATCCGAAGAGTGATCAAATTGATGACAGTTTCTATATAAAGTAGCACAACAGTTTGAACATTGATGAAAATAACAGTTGTTTTTAAAAGTTTCTTGAGAAGCAAAAATTATATTAAAAGGATTTTGAAAGGTCATGTGACTTGTACCACCACTGGAAAAACATCAGAATTTAAGATATGTTGAATGGACAACATTTATTTGAAATTGTGGTAATATTTAAATCGTTATTATTGTTTTTTTTGTTTAGTTTTTTTGTCAAATAAATGTAGCCTTGGTGAATATAAGAGCAATATTTTTCAGGAATATTTAATAAAATCATACTGCAGCCAAAATTTTGGACATTAAAGTACTGTATATTTACAACTATAGAAAATATTAAGAAACCACTTGAAATTTTTCAGTTTCTTTTGGTTTACTGGATTTGTTAGACTCTATTAAGACCTCTTAGATATTTATTGATATTGTAATATATTTTTTATTCTACAAGTCTGATATATTGCACATTTCAAAACAAATATTGCCCTTTAGAGCAAATATTGCTTTTTTTAACTCTTTAAAAAACTGGTAGTATGTTACAAATAAAATTTAACTATAATAAATTTAATTTTTTTGTAACTCCTCATGTGTTTACAGAGTAAAATAAGAAGTATGTTTTTCTCAAATGCATAACTAGGGCTGCACGATACTAATACAATACAATACTTAACAACAATATCGCATATTTTCTAACACCAATACTTGTGATTTAACATTTCTTTAGAAGAATACTATTTTTATTAGCAATTTTTTTGTCATTTATTTACATAATGACCAAACTAAAATAAACAGGCTATACATATTTTTCTGATCTAATTAAATCTAATTTAAGCTAAAAAAAAAAAAAAAAGATTTAAAACACTTTGAATGAGTAAAAGCAGATATTCTGTTTCTTTTTCGCTGTTGTAATTTTTCTCACTTGTCTCAAGTCCTGTCATTAGTATTTATTTCCAGCTCTCTGCTCTGAGGTTCATCTTTGAGTCGCTCTAACTAATAGCAGAACAGCACCTATCCAACACACAAAAGTTTGGTGCACAATTTAAACTGAATGAATTGCACTTCTCTGCTATATGGATATTATTTACAATTATTACTATAACAATATTTTAATATACAGTCAGTTATTGTATATTGTGCAGAACTACACATAACTGAATCATAAATCCAGAGAAACTGAAAATGTTCAAGAAATGTTTCCATTTCAATGCACAGACAGGTGACTGATATGCTGTTATATATTACTACATAATGAAACAACACGCATCAAACACCGGCATATCAGAGTGAAACATGCATACACACAGTGAAGAGGTGCGCTTAGTGACACGTAATATACTAAAAAAGTTTGCTAATGACAGCTTTCAGAAGCCAGTGACACACTTACATGAATATGTGGTCTTGTGTTAAATGTGATGAGTCTGAGGAGATGGATGGATGCATGGAATGGTTAGTGCATACTGTATATGATTTACTTTTTTAATTTCTCAGAAAAGGGCCTCACGGTGGCGCAGTGGATAGCCCGTTCGCCTCACAGCAAGAAGGTCGCTGGTTCGAGCCTCGGCTGGGTCAGTTGGCGTTTCTGTGTGGAGTTAGCATGTTCTCCCCGTGTTGACGTGGGTTTCCTCCGGGTGCTCCGGTTTCCCCCACAAGTCCAAAGACATTCGGTATAGGTGAATTGGGTAAGCTAAATTGTCTGTAGTGTATGAGTGTGAATGGGTGTGTATGGATGTTCCCCAGAGATGGGTTGCAGCTGGAAAGGCATCCGCTGCGTAAAACATATGCTGGATAAGTTGGCGGTTCATTCCGCTGTGGCGACCCCAGATTAATAAAGGGACTAAGCCGAAATGAAAATGAATGAATGAATTTCTCAGAAAACCTCTATTTAACTTCTTTTAGCATGACTAGTAATCCCCAAAAATGTTGAAGTTTCTTCCCGATGGAGATACAAACTACCTCTACTTCTATTATAGCTACGACAAAACACATTTCCCAAACATATAGCAATTCAGCAAATAGATGACAGCTAAATGAGGGAAAGATCTGTGCTGAAAAAGCACTTTTGTACATGGACAGGTCTGTTCAATTGCTCCGTAGTGCGGAAGACCTCTTATATTCAGCCATTTATGTTTGATGGGAAATAAAATTCCCTTGTAACAACAAAAGTCTTCAAAGTAGACATACAGCATACATATGTTTTCTGACAGCAGCTGGTGCGCAGAAAGAAAAACGCCACGTTTTATTTGTGTAGACAGGGCTGAAATGCTTACAGAGTTTAGTTTAGTGAGGACAGTGCAGTGTTTTATGTGGATGTGGATGTGATGGTGAGTGCTTTGTGAGATGAATTATGGGTAATAGTGGTTAAAGTAGACATGCAACTATTTCTTTTTAACTTATCAAATCTTACGTGAGGCCAAACCATGTCCTGGGTGCTCTGTGGGGGAAAATGACTATAGATTTATTCCAAGAAAACATGTTAAACTCTCTCATGTTAGGAAATAGAAATCTGACATAATTTCTACTTTCATGCATTGAAAAAAAAGGTTGTTTGTGTTCATTGTACCTTGTATCGTATGTCTCAGAGAAACGGTCAAACTTATACGTGGGTTTAAAGCGCAGTGGTCCCTCTTCAAATTCTTGAAGAATAGGTTCTTTCTTCTTCAACATGGACAACTAAGTGAAAGAAAACAAAGTGATGAATAAGACTTTAAGTCGAATAAGTTTTAAGTACTTTTTTCAAGAAAATGTGAAATTAGCATGTTTCAAAAATAGTTGCATGCATGATACTATGCATACACAACTCTCTTTTGTGAATTTTTTATGAATTAAATATATTTCCAATCAGCATTTACATTGACTTCTATGGATCTAAAATTATAGGTTCTGAGATTGTTGATGCAAATGTTTAAGTGTAACATATTTACATAAAATGAATGGAAAAACAGCACGGTGAAATGCAAAAATACACCAAGCATGTCAAGTGTGAAATGCCGTCTAGGTAGGGTGATTAAATTAGATATTGTCCATGCAGTTGCAAATGGAATGTATAAAAAGAATTGTAATATGGCATCAATTATTTGCGAATAAAATTGTTCCATCTTAGGCATTCAAGAAAACCAAATTGTCACTTCATGGAAAACTGGTGCAAATGATAAATATTTAAGTCCCTGCTAACAAGGAAAACCACTCTAGCTCTTTTTCACTATATAATAAATGATACGATGCATCCAATAATAAATGCTGTCATATGGACTTGCTTTAAGAGTTGAATGCCTGATGGAGGTCATATAACTAAATCATTTGGTTCAGGCATTTCAGAAAAAAAACTACAACAGCATTTCAGATTGAGGTTGGTCCGGTAGGGAAACTCACAAGAGTTTTTATGGAATTAATTTGATAAATATGTTTCCATTGTATTTTATGTGCATGTCTTCTAATGAAATAAAAAAATATATATATCCTTTTAACCAGCTTCTATATGTTTATTCTACGATTATATGTGCATCTTGGAATTTTCATTCAACAGATTTTTATGCAATATCCCAAAATATGCAGAAAAGTGTATGTATGGAAGAATAGGTTTGGTTTTCAGAAGTGTGTGTATTTGTTTGACCTGATCTCTGTCCCAAAGCAGGTTAAAGCGGCCGTTGTTGATTGATGAACGGAGGAAATGCATCCCATGATCAGCGATACGAAAGTTCAGATCCCCAAACCAGAAGACCACCCTGTGAGACAAAACAACAGCAATGTGAGCACCATATTACCATACTTGCGAGGATGCTTAAATATGGGCAACTTTAAAACAAGTTAGCACTGACTTGTGGTCAAGCACTTGTGGTGTGTTGAACATGTCAAATTCCTGCATGTCTAGTATGTATTCAAACTCATCCATCCGTTGCAGTGCGTAGTTCATATGAGCCGCCAGATGACAGTTTAGAAAACACAGCATTTCACCGTAAAACGAGAAACGCACTGAAATGCCACCTTTATTTCCCTGCAAGAATAATTTGGTCTATATTAGTCCACCTATTTATTACTACAATAAATGTATATTTACATAAAACATGCATAGAAACACTAAAGTTCAAAGTTTTGTAGTCAAGACTAAAGTAATAGATGTAAAAGAAATCTGCTTAATTATAACAATAAATACCACTTTTTGAATATATTAAGATAGATTAGTATATTAAGAGAGAATTTAATTCAAAGAGATTTCATATTTTTAATTAAAATAATATTTGTTTTAATTTTTTTGTGTGTGTGTAAATTAAATGTGGCCTTGCATAAGCTTCCTAAATAATAATAATAGTAATAAAATAAAGAAAGAGATGAATCTTACAGGCCACAAACTTTAACAAAAATCTTCAAAACAATTTATGGAATCAATATGAATTTATTTTATAAAACAAATGATTAGTGAAATGTCAGGATGTAAAGGCTTTGCCATACCCAGTATCCAAACAGGCCTGTGCGTGTGTATGTACTTTGGATGTCTCTGATGAAAGGCAGGTGGACCTGCTTGGCAAACAATATCAGCAATAAACCCTGCATCCTCACCGAAGTCACCTGAGGACAGCATTAAGATGTTAAGTGTTTAGTCATATGAGCTTAATCACAAACATCAAACAACGCTTTAACATCCATATCATACCTGACAGTATTACAGAAAGTGGATATTAGGATGTTTCTACTGCCAAGAAAGATATGTGTTGGCCTCGAATTAAACAGTAGCTTTGTTTCCATACTAACGTAAAGCATGTCATTTTAAAGTTTGCTACTAAAATGCAACTTAGGCGTGTAATCATTTGACACTGGTATTTTACTTATTTAGCGGACACAACTGATTAGTCATATTGATTTGAAAGATGTAACGTTTGAAATTTTCATATAACGATTATAGTGGTCTAAATTAATACAGTTTTGAAAAAATGAGCTGAAAATGTTATATATGTCACACATTTAAGGCATTCCACCAAGATTTGTAACTGAAAAGGAGCAAAAAAACTAATAAAATGTGCAGCTAATGTGAGTTTGTGACAAAAAACATTAATGTAGATTTGTTTACTTATGTTTGTATTATTTCAGGTACATTTTATTTTCTGTGCGTTTTTAATATGTCAAGGAATTGTTTGTTAAAACCCACACTTGGAAAACTACCTCACAGGGATCCATGTTTACGTTGTCACAAAATTGCTAATTTCTAAATGAAAACATCTAGTTGTGATTTCTACGGCTGATATTGCGATTTGATTTGCAATTATTTCAATAGTGCAACACACACTTTACATGAAAGGAATGCAACATAATTTAACTGTATATATAAATATGTATTCATTAACTGTCTATATAAACATGCATTCACTTTGCAGACTAGCAAATAGCTAATCACAATGTTATATGATTCACTGCATTTAAAAAAATAACAATAATCAATCATGGTTTTCATTATAATGAAAATTTTAAACATAATGGAAATTTACCATGGTCTATCTTAAAACCAGTAATCATGACAGCACTAATTGTTTAATGTTCACTACAGTATGTCAGATTTTATTCTGCAAAGGCTTGTCCATTTACTATTCATTCATTCATTCATTTTCATTTCGGCTTAGTCCCTTTATTAATCTGGGGTCGCCACATCGGAATGAACCGCCAACTTATCCAGCATATGTTTTACGCAGCGGATGCCCTTCCAGCTGCAACCCATCTCTGGGAAACATCCATACACACCCATTCACACCCATACACTACGGACAATTTAGCTTACCCAATTCACCTATACCGCATGTCTTTGGACTTGTGGGGGAAAACGGAGCACCCGGAGGAAACCCACGCCAACACAGGGAGAACATGCAAACTCCACACAGAAAGGCCAACTGACCCAGCCGAGGCTCGAACCAGCGATCAGCGACCTTCTTGCTGTGAGGCGAACGTGCTACCCACTGCGCCACTGTGAGGCCCCCATTTACTATTTGTCACACAAATCTTAAACGATAACTTTTTTTTGAGATAGAAGGGATTTTTTAAATCAATTTGGCATTTTTATCACTGATTTCTGATGTGATACTTCAAACATGTGCATTAAAACAAGATAATGTAACTGTAGCTAGTGATATAAGAGAAAGAAGAAACATATTTGATCTTAGAATGGATGATGTGTCCTTGATACACTGTGGAAAGAAAATAAGGAGATTAGTGCTGGAAATTCCTGAGATGTTTTTAGTGGAGTGGAATTGGGGTTGTTGTTTTTTTCGTTTTTTTTTTTAATCATAGCTAATTAGTTGTGAAAGGCATAAAGGGGGCGGGTTCACAACAAATCTGAGGTTACGTTACACAAATGTGCTGGTGTGAAACAATGCCTCTAGTGTTTCCAATGGCTTGCAGAGAACAATGGAGCTAAACAAGCTTAATGAGGAAACGGCTCATCCTGATTCGCTCTCTCTGCTCTATTGTGACTGCATATAAACATGTAAAGACACTCTGTCTTTCACACACTTTAAACTGAGTTTGTGATGTTAGGTTTTTTTTAATGTACCTTGATGTATCCCATCGGGGCCAGAGTATCCATGAGGAGGTGACTCCATGTGTCCTCAGCAATGAGATCAGAGATGTACCGAACTGGAGTGGCATTCACTTCCTGTAGACTGGGACACATTTGCTCACATGTAAACCTAATTATGTCGCTTGACAATATAAATATATGTATGCACTGTAAAAAAATTATATGAAATTATTCATACCTCTGACAAATTCTACACTTAAAGTTTTTGTTCAAATGTAAATGATAGCTGAGAATTTTTTTTTCAACAATGATGCCTCCTGTACATGTCCTAGTATCGTTTGGGAGAATCTTGTGTCATTTATGGTAAAAACAAAACTTGCTGGTTGAAAAAAAGTAACTTTAAGTCAGAATTTGCCAGGGGAATGAAAAACTTCAGGGTTTACTGTGAATTTTGATGTTGTTTTAACCTAAAAATCAACTTTATTTTTTAAAGCTACTCGAGTGATTTTTTATTTTTAAGTCAGCTCAAATGCACTACTTGCACAGTTAATATGATTGCCTGGCAACATAATCTTCATTGTTACTTTAATTTAAAGTTGTTATTTTTTTCATCAAAATAATCTGATTTTCTATGTAATAAAATGATGCATGTTTTGCATTACTTCATCCTTGGTAACATTGCTTTTAATTAAACTCCTCACTTCAGTTGACTATTAATAGAGAGAAGCTACACAGATGCAGATACTTCACACATCTGACAGCTATCATTTTTTCCAGAAAACGTGGTTAGTATTCTGAATCGAACAAACCACAAAGTGCTACGTATTTATTTGTTCATTTATTGATTTATTTTTGACAGAAGTTATTTTATTTTATTAAATAAAATAAATCTACTGCCATTTTCAACACTTTTCAACTCTTGGAATACAACTAGAAAACTATAAACAAGATCAACTGTTTGTTGTCATTTTATTTCTTGCTTACCAATTGGATATAAAAGAAATTTAAGTGATAGTTTGCCTAAATGTACTCATTATTTACTCACCCTCAAGTGGTTTCAAACCTTTATGAGTTTATTTTTCTGTTGAACACAAAAGAAGATGTTTTAAAGAAAGTCGGAAACCGGTATCCATTGACACACAAGGTGGAAAAATATATACTATGGGTGTCAATGGCTTCTTGTTTCCAACATTCTTTAAAAAAATCTACTTTTGTGTTCAGCAGAAGCAAGAAACGATTTGTGACAAGTGATGTGTGAATGTTTTGATGTTTGGGTGAACTATCCCTTCAATCAGTGCAAAAACATACTGATGATGTGATTCAGTTACTCACCCAATCACATAGAGGTCAGTGGTCGGCTGTGAGTCGAGCTGCAGTAATGACCTCACATCAGCTGGTGGCTCTGCTGTGCCAACATTCCATGTGACCATGTGCAATCTGGACCAGAGAACAAGACAGAAACATATCACCAATAAATCACGGACACCTTAACAAATCAACATCTGTGAGAAAATATAGAGTAGATTTCTGAAAACGTCTCAATAAACCACAAACAAATGACAAAAAAGAATCAACAATTTCAAATACAAACTCTAAAAGCCATTGACTCAGTACACCTGAAGGACTCTCTGTTGCTGTGTCTTCCACAGAGGTGAAAGGCTTCATCCAGCGTTCGGGACACTTCCTCATTGGCCTCATCATCTGAGCTGAGATCCTCCAAACAGGTCAGCAACTGATCGAGCCGCTGGCGAAGTATGAACCGTGCTGAAGTAGACTGAGACGCCATGGTGGACATACTGTCAGAGCGCACGCGTGGGACGTCAAACGTGTCGGACATCTTGCTGTGGCTTATTCAAATCAAGAGTGTATCTGAAGTGAGTAGATTTATTCTTTGATTCTGTATTGTTTTGGTTGCGTTTCTGAGCTTCAGAGGTTTGAGAAAGTCCAAAAACTGGTTTAGGTTTATCAGGTGCAGATAACATCCCAGTGTGTGTTCAAGCAATGTAGTCACAAGATCCAAATTTTTTCTCACAAACACTCTGTCATTCTTCCATGCCCCTAAAAATCCTCCAATCATTCAGAGATCAAGTAGTTCATAATTAGCAATCCAATCCTTTTTGTTGATCTAGGCTACAACGTATGTTCTCATTGCATCCTGTTGTCCTAATGAATGAGTGTGAGTAAAAACATGCATTTCGGCGAGTGTTCGGGATTAGGAACTGTAATCTGGAGCAGTGAAGAACCACGTGAATGAGGCCAGGAATACAAAAATCACCCAACAGGCCTGATCTCCATATCACTGCGTGTATTGTTGCATGTCTTGAGCGACGTAAGTGAATGTCAACAGATGCTAATCCGGTTTATGCAAGTATACTGGCTTCAACACTTTCAGACCCAACAAGAAAACTGTTATCTTGCTTTTTTAATTGAACTTTAAGTTTAACTACCAGTTGAATTAAACTTTTTGATACTTTATAACAAATTATCCAACAATGCGTGAGTTTGCATTTCAGACTACACAATTAGTCACAGCTTTTAAAACTGTGGATTTATCACACAAATAGTGAAAGCTATTTAATTCTCGAATCTTTCCCAAACGGTTCCTCAGTATAATACAGTCACATGGAAATTCTTAGCAGCAAGGAAGCCTTTAGCAGTAGAGAGAGAAATAGAGCAGGCGAATAGGCACAAAGTAAGTGGTCTTGTGACAAATTGTGAAACATTTGAAAGAAAGAAATTTACAATTTGATTGATCTAAATAATCTGTATACATTAACCAATATACATTACCCTAACTTGTTTTTCACTTCTTGCCCATTTTGATTCTCTTTCCGTTTTTCTGTCATTTTCTGTTTGTATTTTCTCTGGTCGTTCTTGTTATTTTGAAGTGAAGCGGTTTATCTCATTGATAAAGGACAGTGTTACCTGAAAGCCTGATGTCCACCAGTGGATCCAACATTTTGAGCGCTCATACTCAAACCTGAGCACACAAAAACCATGTACACATGAATGCAAGTTAATTCAAAACAGGTCTAATCCAAAAGGGTTAATCCTGTCTAATTCAAAAGCTGGAAAACCTTTTAAAATGATGAAATATAACTCTGAAGGCTAACTGATTATTATAGACTATTGATGTGATGTGTTGGTTTTAACCCACTTAAAAAAAACACATTACAAATAAAATTCATACAACATCACCTCTTCTGTGAAGACCATGCTGTCGAAATAAAATAATACATTTTGTAAGCTTTTTAAAGTAAAAAAAAGAAAAAAGAAAAAAAAAAGCTACAGCCCCAGCTCTTAAAACGCTATTAAAACATTAAAAACATATTAAAACCCTGACAGCTATGTTTTATACAGTTCCATGATTGAATCGCCGTACTTGAAGCGCATGCTTACCTGATCTGGATTTATTTCGTAATTTACTGTACTGTGACTAGTTGTAGCCTAACACTTCTGTGATTAATGTAATGTTGTTTAATGACTTCGTTGTAAAATGAATACACACTTTTATGGACACAAGCTTGAGTTCAGGATCGAAATTGTAGTATACGTTTTTTAAATAGGCTGAATAAAAATAAATAAATAATAAACATCGTAACGTTTTTTTCTTTTGTCGTGTGTTTGCAGCTAAGAACACTTATTTATAGCTATTTAAACAGCTAATACACTTCATTTACATCGATTAAAATACTCCGACAACTTTCATAAACTACTGGAGCAAAAGCAACATTAAACTTGAGTTGAGTAGCTACATAAGAAAACAAAAACTTACCCTTCAGCCTCGTCTAGCGGCGATTTTGCAGATGTCCTAAATGACCTATTCCGAATTTAACAGGTGTTACGGGATACAGTGTGGGAGTTTGGGGTTTGTGTTTAGACCCCTTTACTTCCTCGCTGCCCTGCCAAGCCACCGAGAACTCTTAAAGCCACAGTACTTAATGTTTCATCATATAAACGCCTAAAAGGTTTAGCCAAGTTATGAAAGACGCGACAGTGTAATCGTCGTTACATATCAACATCCTTTTTGAATAGGACATGAAACAGTAGGTTCTTTGTTTATGGTTTAAAATGAAATGTATATAGCCATAGTCTCGCAGAGCTTCAGTTTTATAAATATAATAATATAAATATGTATTTTCATGATTCGTTATACATCAAAGGATCCCATAAAAGGATAGTTAACCTAAAAAAATATCTGCTGTTAATTTTTTCACCCTCAGGACATCATAAATATATGTAGGTAACTTTTTCTCAGTAAACTATTAAAAGTTTTTAACTAAAACTATGCCCTTTGGGATTCATGAAATTAATGCTACTCTTAATACACTTTGAGAGTGAAAAACATATATAGAGGCAAAACATTATTAATACCCTTGGCTCTTATCGATGCACTACACAGACATTTTATGAAGTGAGACAGTTGGTCTGTGCAAAAGAAATGTTGCCACATTATTTGGATTATTTGCCACACTTTAAAGTTTATTAACTATTTAAATACTCCTTCTTGATGGTAATAATAAGGGTTTTACACATTTATACACATTTTGAGTGTAAAGTCTTGTTTATAAAGACTTCTTGACTAACATGGCAGCCTTTAAGCTGACAAGGGGGACTTTTTAAACAAACCAGAGATTATGGGTAAATTTCACAGTCCAAATATGCCCACAGTCCATTGCTTTCTTTGAAGATCTCAGAGCTGGACATATGATTTTACATTTGTTTGATACTGAGTGTTGTTAATAAAAAACATTTAATAACTTAACAACTTAAAATGTTTCATGTATAATACAACCAAAGTGTCTGAATCAATCTTGTTTCCTTTTCTCACAAGCCTTATAAGCAGGGGTTAGTTTAATCTGGCTTCAACATTTTAAATCCTGATTAGCCTGAACGTTTCACTGAATGCAAGGGAGGGTTGCAGACGCCCCCATGATTTGAGCTTGTTTACGTGAGTATATGGCAGTTTTTGTCCTGAGAGGTAATAATACCTAGACATGTGTACTTTAGAAATTACACAATATAATGAGATTTATATCCATAATGAATAAAAACTAGAAATAATGGAGAATAGATTAGAATTTTTTGGAAGCCAGACTCAACATTAGGCAACAGCTTTAAAGTTAAAGGGGGGTTAGTTCACCCAAAAATGAAAATTCTGTTATTAATTACTCACCCTCATGTCGTTTCCAGTCCCCTGAGATATTTGTTCACCTTCAGAACACAAATTAAGAAATTTTAGATGATATCGGTCTTCATAAGTTTACAGTTGAGCCACTGAAATCATATGGAATGTTTTGACAAAGTTCTGGTTCCTTTGCTGGACTTTGAATGTCTCAGAACTGTTGCTATCTATGAATGATCCGAGAGCTTGTGATTTCATCTAAAATATGTTCATTTGTGTCCTGAAGATGAGCAAAGATTTCGAGGGTGAACTAACCCTTAAAGCAAACAACTGACAATTTTAAAAGACATACACAAAATGAAAAAAACAAAGAAAAAACAAGTAATCAGACATGTAAACAAATAAAACACTACTTTTTAAAAGTTGTTTTTTTTTCTTCACATCTCCAATGTAGTTTTATTGGAAGATAAGATGACAAAAGGCACAAATTCACAGTAAAAGAAAATAAATAAAACAGATGACATGAAAGGGTGGGGTGAACAGAATTTTTTTTATATCTTTTTTCTTTTTTTGTATTCCTAGAATCATTGGATTTTAATTTCAACAACAAATTGTGAAATCTAACAACATATTTATGAGAAAGTCCTGTTTATCATGATCTGCCTCACATTATGGTAACACAAACTGTTGATGGTCAGCTCATGTGGATAGTTCCCTTTTATACCACCTGTCATTCAAAGGACGAGTTTTTCATCGAATCTCCTGAGAGAAGAATGGCATTTAGTCCAAACCCCTCCCAAAAAGGGGCCTTTTGTCAAGCGGAAAGGTCCTAAACGTGGCTTTATTCACAGTGTAAGCTTTGAAAGAAATTTAAACGTGAAAGATTTCTACGACTCACATTGAAAATACAACAACAATCAATGAATGAAAACAAATTTAGACACCATCCTGCCAAAGAGGAGAGGCCAGGGATTAGGAGGGAGGAGCCAGCAACAGTGATGGGTGGAGTTATCTGAAGGTTCCCAGTTCAAATGACTTAAAAGTCTTGCTTTAATTTCCTAAACCATTACATTTTATGATGGAACGAACAAGTCACACTGATAACCCACAGATAACTTCCAGCCATTACTAAACCGCTAGACATAATTACTCTGGGTGGGTTAATGGAAGGCTGTATGTGCTGATAGCCTGGCAGGATAGTCTGAACTATATTTATATAGTTTTATATATATAT
>CAIGQW010005633.1:8044067-8056318 GCA_903798125.1 Danio choprae
TATATAGTTTTATATATATATATATATATATATATATATATATATATATATATATATATATATATATATATATATATATTTATTTATATTTATGTGTTCATCTACATTTATTTATATACTATATACAATTCAATGCATACATCCATACATCACTTGATTAGACTCAGGACCAGCACAGTTCTGGTGTATCTATGGTTGTATTATGACAGTTTTAATGTACACAATCTACACCATTAAACCTGCATTCACTTTCCAAGAATTTGATGCAATTCTATGAGAATAATTGAACTCTGTCAGATTTAGGTGTGCATCATAGGTCCTGAGCATTGGCGGAAAGAAACACTACAGTGTAAACCTCCGTTTCAGGGTATGTTTAGATGACAACAATTAAAAAAAAAATGTAATTTTTTTTCGTCTAAACATACCAGTGTTGTTAAAATGAACCCTGTTGACATGGACCCGCAAAAAGGCTGTGTTATGCACTCCAAGCCAGTAGTTGGCAATATTACATTGCAAATAAACACTTCAAGCCTGTTCGCATATGATTCTGTTGTTCACCATAATATTTTTGAGTTGTCAAGAACTGGTGCATGTAATGCATATGCGCAAGACGTCACACATTTTCTTTTTGTCAATTACACGGAACAGTGTGGTTTTCCAATATTTGCGTTTTCAGACACCATAAACACTGTTGTTGCGTAAGCAGATGACTAAAATAGATAAATGATTTCCATTTTTAGTTAAAAAGGTGTCATATAAACATACCCTTAGTTACATGTCGGATGTCCCTCAGGCAAAAACAGGAAACACTAAGAACTTCAAACGCACATACATCCACACACACGTCACGGTACTAAGAAAAGACTGATTTAAAAACCCATACTCAACCCATTTCTCTTTCCTTATCCAATTCCATATCAATAAAACTTAAGATTGACTTGAAGTGGGAATATATTTGTATTAAATCCTAATGAAGCGAAATTCTGAGTGGGGGTGGACTATATATATTTCTAAAATCTCTATCTCACATCATTTATCTTGACTGGAAGGGTTTGTGAAAGGAGGTATTATTGCTAATATCTGGATAAACGTGTCGTTATCCTCAAGTTATAAAAGGGGAAGTAAGATAATCAATCCTTCAATAAAATGGAAAAGGAGGTAAGACGAAAATGAATACATTTATGAATATGTGCATACAGTAACATAAAACATCCTCCTTGAGCACCAGGAAAAGTGACTTTTTTTTAATAATAACAGGCTTTAATACATAAACCTTTTATGAAAGATTTAAAGGGTCACCTCTTCAAGTTGTTTTAAATTCGGTCAGCCAGTTGCTAAATAAGAGGGCAGAGCCTGATCTTGTAAAACAGCCAATGGAGGGCGAGCTACACCAACTGTACACCTGTCGTTTTATAAAAAATAAATAAACAAAAGAGCAATTTGTCACACACAAGAAAACTTTGGAGGAGAGGACAATGAAAACCATTAACATTGACTTGATGAACAAACAACAATACTTTGAGCTTATTTCAAGAATGTGATACTGTTCGATGTAGCAATGCTGAGCAGATTATTATAAACTCTGCGTTTTACGTCAAACTGTGCTTGCGGTCGATTTAACGTGACTCAGCAGCTGCCGGTCAAAATAAATCCACAATGCCTGTTACGGGACAGCGATTGTACAGTATTATACTATGAATAGACACACTTACACCTTGGATCAGCAGATAAATAGGCTAAAAAGGTAGTGGGTAGAATGAAATGAAAATGTACAGCAATAAAAACAAATCACTACAAGATTAAAACAAAACTTAGTCCGCAAAAAAAAATGAGAACAATCACTTAAAAACCCTGTTTGTACACCTGTCACAATAACTCCACTGCCAATAGATATTCTGAATATATATTTATATATACACACAAATATCATCTGCTTTTCACTGAACACAAGTCTGTCGAGCTCCGCACGTTAAGGTCATGATCTGACATCATAAAAACGACGAACTGCTGATCGTCCCTGTATTAGTTTAAGTAGGTAGACTTCATAAAGTGGGCATGACTTTTTGAACCGGAATAATAGCTTATTTAACTCGTCAGTGCGCTCCATTGTCAGACTGAAAGGAGGATATGAAGGATGCTCAGGACAAACGGCCACGAAAAAAAAGGGCTGGATGAAGGACTTTGATTATGATTAAAAAGACGTGTTGCTTTGATTTGATTGAGGAGAGCGATGCTGCTGGTCTCCAGGGGTTCACGTCTGATCTGAGAAACAGAGAAAACAAGAGTTCAATTACTTTAAAAGTTATACAAAACAGTTATGTTTAGAAGGGATTAGTAATGTAATACTTGCTGAATACTGTCCAGTACATATTACTGTTCTTCTTTTTTTTTTTTTTTAAGAAAATTACACTTTTTACGCAACTATGATCACATTTATAAAAAGAATTAGACCTCCCCCCCACCCCCCCAAAAAAAGCGTTCAAATTTTTATTTATCCAATATTTTTGTTAAAAAATTCTAAAGAAAAAGTTTTCGGTATTGATAAGGAATATTTTTTCTCTTTTTTTAACTGAAGACTGGAATAATTGTTTTAAACTTTTATTTAGCATTTTTTGCTTAATAAGCTTAAAAATGTCCTGTCAAAAATGAGAGACAATAGAGATTCTGACTTATTTTGTGACTTTTTTTGACAAATGGGTAAAACTTAGTTGTATATACGATTTAAAGTATAACGATTTATATAGTTATATAGTTATAGTTTATATATTTATTTGTTATACAAACTACTGTTACACAGATTTGTCGATTCCATTTTGTTTCCAAAAAAATCGAATATGTCATAAAGCTGTATTACACTAGCCAACTGTTTTGAGGCTGGGAAGCTCATATAAATTAATATTTGACACCGAGACCAACAAAACAAAGAAATGCTAAAATGTTTTAGCTTTAACCAATAATCAGTACCATTTCGCAAACACAGCCTATATATTAAATCTATACAGCAAGCATTCAATTATTTTTCAGTTGCTTTTTCAGATAAATGACAAAAGGGGGCGCTAAAGATCACCAATTACTGTACCTTTAAGAACAGCAGCATCCAATAACACAGAGCAGCCTCAGTCTTCAAGAGCCACCATTCCTTTCACCGGATCCTTCACTCTCATCTAAAACACACCAATAAAACAACATCCATGTGGACATAAAGTCAAACCCTGAACAAGACGCCTTTCGTAAAACACGTTTCAAGAAGGACGCCACATCGGTCAGTTTACATTTTCATACTTTGTTTTCCAATTTGAAATGAAACCAGGATATCCTCTGAAGGATTTCACACCACTTGTCGGAGTCAAGAAACAACCCCACATTTCTGGGATAGTCATGCAAGTATGTGGAACTAGGGATAGCGCCAGTAAATGACATCACTCAGTCGCCGAACTGCACCTGAGAGCACTGAACTGTGACCTGCTCCGCTCTGCTGCCCCTTTTGTTCGCAGCGACTGGCCCTTATTATGAGCTACATTCAATTATTCATCTGCCTTGTTACAAGTAATTGTCTTTGTACGGTGGGAAAATGTGTGATGGGGTCGAAGTCGGCACTTCAAACAAACAGAACGCAAACCGAAACCCATCTGACATCAAATTAAATCAACTGCCAGCGCTCTTCCAAAATAAATGCTTGTTTATACTGAACGACAGAAATGAGGAGGAATGGTTTTGGGGCATCTCATCATCTGACCTCATCCAGTTCCTTCCTGGTCTCTTCCTCCATTCTGCGGATGTCGTCCATGTTCAGCTCGATCCATTTATCAATCCAACAGAACAGCTGCCGGTGGAAGTTAGTGAACAAGCGCTTCTCTTGCTGGAAAATAAAAGAGAGAAATACTTCGTTTATTTAGGAAGGAGAACTTCTAAGTAATTAAAACATGAAATGAAATCACAACTTGCTTATTAAAAAAAAAAAAAAAACAGATAAAAAAAAATGGGGGGGGGGATATGGGGGGATTTGAGTTTTTAAAAGGAAATGGACAATATTTCATTTTTGTATATCAGTTAATGGTAAACACAATTATGTGATGATGTCTGTTTAAGTGTTGGAAAATAATATAAAAATATATATATTTATTTGTCTTGATTTTTTTTTTACTTTTTTGTCTGGTTTTGTAATGTGTGTTTTTTTAAGCTCACTTAGCATTTATTTGATCAAAAATGTAATACTTAGAAATTGTATTACAAATTGTTATTAATATTATTAACTGTTCTGTTTTTATATTTTTGTATTCTATAAATGGTTTCTGTGATGGCAAAGCCGAATATTCTCTTGATGTCACTTGATCCTCCAGAAATGCCTTTTCTAAATAAAATTAAGTTATTGTACATTTGCCTTGTAAATCAATCAATAATGTGTATAAATGTGGTTTCGGATCGGGTTAGTATCCATCAAATATTTTATCTAAAAGACTGCATAAATTAACGTATTTAAATGAATTTCAGTTGAATTAAAAAAAAGAATTTCATACTTTTTTTTTGTTGGTTTTGCATTCAATATTGTATATATTTTATTGAACAATATCATATATTTACTTGTATATATATTCATTCATTCATTTTCATTTCGGCTTAGTCCCTTTATTAATCTGGGGTCGCCACAGCGGAATGAACCGCCAACTTATCCAGCATATGTTTTACGCAGCGGATGCCCTTCCAGCTGCAACCCATCTCTGGGAAACATCCATACACACCCATTCACACTCATACACTATGGACAATTTAGCTTACCCAATTCATCTATACCACATGTCTTTGGACTTGTGGGGGAAACCGGAGCACCCGGAGGAAACCCACGCCAACACAGGGAGAACATGCAAACTCCACACAGAAACGCCAACTGGCGAGGCTCGAACCAGCGACCAGCGACCTTCTTGCTGTGAGGCGAACGTGCTACCCACTGCGCCACTGTGAGGCCCTTGTATATATAGTTATACATTATTATAAAATTTTTATTCTTATTGATTTGGAGTTTGCGGTAATCTAATCCTAATTTGTGTCCCTGAAGATGTTTTGACATGCCTTAACGTGTGCTTTTTTTGGTTTCTTATAAATATATCAATTGCTGATCACACAAACTTTTCCAGCACAAACTTCGCTACAATAATATGTAAGCAGCATGTACTGTATACTGTATTGTATAAGTTACTGAATACAAAATACTGAATGTGGGAGGCTACTTTTGCTACTTTGCTACAAAATGACATGCAAATCCCACTCGTTCATATTAAGCAATATGAGACATTATTTGCTGGAAAGGATATATATGAAGGAGTGTTAATGTCATGAATATTAATGGCCATTTTCACCTCGACTGTACTGTAACTGAGGGCATTTAGAGAGTGTTTTTCTTTTTGTTTGTAATTTTTTTTACAGCACAGTCCACAATATAATTAAAACAAATAATGATCGACAAAGCACACACTGATCTGAACACAGAGTCTTTCAGAACACAAAAACAAATGACATATTTGACTATTTCAATTTGAATAGATATTTCAAACTTTCAATAGAGCTCTTTTTCCATGTATTTGAGAGACAATTTTGCTGAGATTCAGTTGTTTATGTTACGTTTTGTTCTTGTCGTGTTAATATTTCAGTGAACTGCACCAGAGTTCATTTGGAAGTTGACCAAGAGCCATTTTTTTCAGAGGTCTCAGTCCACTTATTGAAATGAACTGCACCAACAGAGCATTTGAACCAGAGCTTGTTTCAATCAAACCAAACCTGCCAAGTGTGAACACACCCTTAGTCATGCACTTCACTAACGTTAACTGTAATAAACTCTTCAATGAATCACACTGACCTTTTGAATAAAGTTTTCCACTTTGTTTTGCAGGCCCCACCACTTGAACTTGACAGTAACCAGTTTGTAGGCACACATGTGTGGGCAGTCTGTCTTTTTAGGTAGCTCTTTCTACACAGATGCAAAATCCATTAAGCATTAGCATCCAATTTCCTATTAATGATCTTCCCACTTATAATTCAAGCACGCACTCACTACATTCATACAAAGTTTATACCAGTACACAGTCATTAGAGCTGCATTAAAACAAAGACTATAGAATACACAAGACATGTCACTCGTATAATTTTGAATGGGGAAAAGTGTAACGTCAATAAGGCCATTGAAGTTTAGTACAGGAGCCAATCATCGCTCACTATAAACTGACGATTCTGCAGGGAAGGGGCTCGGACCAGACGTGTTTTTACGAGTTTCTGCAAAGCTTTGTGTGAATCGAATGTTTAGAAATTAAACTTAAAAGACAGTTGTTGTTTAATTTTATTGGTGATTCATTCATTCATTCATTTTCATTTCGGCTTAGTCCCTTTATTAATCTGGGGTCGCCACAGCGGAATGAACCGCCAACTTATCCAGCATATGTTTTACACAGCGGATGCCCTTCCAGCTGCAACCCATCTCTGGGAAACATCCATTCACACTCATGCACTACGGACAATTTACCTTACCCAATTCACCTATACTGCATGTCTTTGGACTTGTGGGGGAAACCGGAGCACCCGGAGGAAACCCACACCAACACAGGGAGAACATGCAAACTCCACACAGAAACGCCAACTGACCCAGCCGAGGCTCGAACCAGCGATCAGCGACCTTCTTGCTGTGAGGCGAACGTGCTACCCACTGCGCCACTGTGAGGCCCTTATTGGTGATTCCGGATATGAAATTTAATCGTAAGCTTGGCATGCAATTTTGGAGAATTTGATGTTTCCCTATTCAAACAGAATGCCCGAGCATATTGCCCAAGAGGCATGTCAAAGATGGCTGCCGAGTGAAATGACTTGCCTTAAAGGGACTTTGATTAAAATGCATTACCTTCCAATCTGGACCGAGCGGCCCTCTTCCAGTCTTAACAGACTTATACTTACTAGGGTCTTCCTCTGGTTTATAGTCCTTAGGAGAGATAACACAACCAAATCTATATATAAATATAATAGAAAGCAACTGGAAATGGTGACTATTTTATTTGACTAAACTCACCTTTGGCTCCACCTGACTTCTGTCTGCAATGTCTATGTAAACCACATCTACCTTCTTCCAGGTGTCTGGGTCTAAACCGTGAACCTGTATATATTAAAGTACAAATCAAATCAAAACAAACCGTGTGATTTTGTTAGCTCACATTGCTAGTTTTGTGGTGAACAATTCATCTGTGCATGTCATTAAGAAACAAAAATGGTTTGCCCTTGTAATCTAAAATTAAAATCTGAAAATGCACTTCTTGTTTGTTTTCAGTTAAATTCGTATGTCTTAGGTATTGGGCCTGGCTAACATACTTAACCACGCCCCTCCAACTGTCAGTTTTGACAACAAACAGAAATGGTGAGGAGGAGGTGGTGTCTGTTAGGTTGTAATAACTCATTTCCTGATCTTTCTGAAAGAAATGCCTACTTTACTACATCCAATCAGCTTGCAGCAAAAAAAACAGGCCACGCCCACGGTTTTCTCATTTAATATTCCGTTTCATTAGGAACTGCATCACAATATGAAAAACAAAACGGTCGTCAAATCGTACTAACATGTATGTGATTGTACAATTGAATACGAATTAGCATCTAAATTAAAAGTTACGAATTGCTTGAGATTGCGTTGAATCATCAGGTTTTATATAAATGAGATCACACAATCATACAGTGCGGTGCTTGCTGTACTTACATTATCCTGCTGTCCCATGTCAGGTTTGTGCCACGTCTCGATCTTAATGAGGAAGTTTTCTTTCATGTACTCATTCTGAAGACAGATAAAGGTAAAATGAGCGAAACTATAACTTTTGGACATACTCTGCAGTGACTGCACTGATGTGCGTCTTCTCTCCTTTCACTGCAGATACAGTTACTGACTCCTCTTTCACTCAAACTGTGTGAGTGTTTATATGTGCCTCTGCTGTAAATCTGTACGTTTCAAGTTTAAATAGTTCATTCAAACAATGAAAATTCTGTCATCATTTACTCGTCCGCCCCTTGTTTCAAAGCTGTTTGAGTTTCTGTCTTCTGCTGAACACAAAGGAAAATGTACTGATAAAAACATTTGACTTCTATAGCTTTTTGGAATATCACATAAACAAAATGCCAAGATTCACATCAATTTTGAAAACGCAGCAGAGTAGGATAAACTTTTTTATCTGCTAAGAAAAAAAGCGCATAAACTACAATGATAACACATTTACAGAATAAACTCCAGCATGCACATCAAAAACATAATGTGATTTTGTTTTAACAGATTATGTGATGACAAAAATGAGTCTCGCACCTCCAAATGTTCTGAGACGCAACTCATTTTACATCTAAGAAAAAAAGACCCACCGTGGCTTCTCCTAACGCAATAAATTCCATTTTTCTTTTTGATATTTGCTGGCAGTTTATCTGGAGGTGACCGTTTTGTTCTTTTTGACTCAGATGGAAAGGTAAAAGTGTAATTTGCATCTTTGGATGAAAACATCGATTATTAAGATAATATAATATCTTGTTTTGTGTTCAACAGAAGAAAGAAATTCTTAAAAAATTTAGAACCACCTCAGTGGGGGGAAATGGTGATGAAATTTTATATCCTGTTTATCATATTCGTTTATTAATATGACATGTGGTACAAGTGTGCATGTACTTGTGAAGAGTGAATACTTACAGTTATTACTGAAGGACGATGAAGGACAGACATTAGAAAAGAAAGATGATATAATAAACATTAGTATATATGAGGATAAAAATAACACATCAATTTCATGACTATGCCATCATTTTAGTAATTCAGCCTGGATACAAAAACCACTGAAAATATTCCTATTCAAACAGGTAATAATAATTCTGTAAATATTTACTCATAGATTCTCATAAAATAACAATAACTTTAGTAGGTTTTATAGTCACAGCTGTAAGAAACAATTCAATCCACTCAATAATAATTTCTGTTTACTTAATGCAAGTCTGACAGATATACACTTCAAATATATTTACACAACAACAATGTACATAAATTATTTTGCGTTTTTATAAAGGTCTTGCTTACAGAAAGCAAATTTTCTAAGATGATATGTGTTTGCATAAATCCATGAAAACAAAAAAATTAGACTTCATGAATGACTATAATCATTCATTCATTCATTTTCATTTCGGCTTAGTCCCTTTATTAATCTGGGGTCACCACAGCGGAATGAACCGCCAACTTATCCAGCATATGTTTTACGCATCGGATGCCCTTCCAGCTGCAACCCATCTCTGGAAAACATCCATACACACCCATTCACACTCATACACTACGGACAATTTAGCTTACCCAATTCACCTGTACCGCATGTCTTTGGACTTGTGGGGGAAACCGGAGCACCCGGAGGAAGCCCACGCCAACACAGGGAGAACATGCAAACTCCACACAGAAACGGCAACTGACCCAGCCGAGGCTCGAACCAGCGACCTTCTTGCTGTGAGGCGATCGTGCTACCCACTGCGCCACTGTGAGGCATGACTATAATCCTGCATTCATTTTATGCACATCTCAAAATACAATCAACTTTCATTTTCCTTTTTCAATAATCCATTGCACTTGGATGCATGGAAAGGTCTGTCACAACTTCATTGCAATGTTACAACTTATTATTTCTGTATTTCACAGGATATTAAGGTTGTCAACTTTAAAATATTCAATAGATATTTTGGAAATTACATAATGGCTCTTGAAACTATTTTCCTGTGTAGAAAATAGAGCTTAATTGAATAGCTCAGATGCACTATGTTACTGTATCTTAACCTGGACAAACAAAATCTAAACTTTTAGATTTTGAGAAAAACTGGCCAATAATGATCTCAGATTGAGCATTTTGTTATTGCATATTTGAACTGAAACACTATTAAATATTTCAAACATACAGTGAAGTGTTTTACAGTGTATCCAAATACAAATCTGTAAGTATGTTTTAAGCACCACAACAATAGCTTAAAAAAATGAGAAGTCTGCACTCTCATGTGAAAATGATGTGAAGCGAATGTGTCAGTATAATCTCAGTTTCCTGTGCTGTAACTCCACTCCTTCTCAGCTCAAATTGTGAATTATTCAGTGCCCGCAAATGCAGTGACAGAGAAAGAGACAGCGGGAAACAGATAGGAAGGAAGTCATAATAATAATAAGACAGCAAGAAGAACAAAGAGCACATGAAAAGAAACTAGGCTTTGTGTGTGTGTGTGTGTGTGTGTGTGTGTGCGTGTGTGTGTGCGTGCGTGTGTGCGTGCGTGCGTGTGTGTGTACATACGCGTGTGTGTGTGTGCGCGTGTGTGTGTGTGTGTGTGTGTTACCTGTGCGGCAGTATGGGTAGGCGTTCCAAGCTTTCTCATGAATGTTCAGTGCTGACGCTGGTGCAAGCATTCGTACAAAAGATGGGACTTTACTGTGAAGACAAAAATGCTGGTTAGATGCTTGAGCAATTTAACCGGCTCAACATAACAGCAACCAATCATATGAGTTTGGAATGGGGGGATACCTTTTTATCTAACCAATAAGAAATAAGAGGAATCTTTCATAAGTCAGTTTGAAAACCATAATTATTTTGACATTTCTGCTCAGTTAATTTAAATAATGTCATTTTAAAGTGTTGGTCAACATACAAAAACAAAGTAAATGGAAAAGTCAAACACCAAATTGAGAGTCCAAAACACCAAAAGCAGTCCACATGACTCACATTATAAAATATTTTGATTTCTATTTGAGGTTTTAGATATCAGATCATAGAGATATATTGAGTATACATATGCTGTTGTTTCTTTGGGTCAATATACATACAGTAGGCTGTCTGCCATATTGAAATGGTCAAAGTTGGTCCATGAACTCTCGAGAGCAAGTTCAATGTGTTGCTGCAGCTTGTACGAATGTAAAAAAAAAAAAAGATATCTGCAATAGCATTCTGCATATAATTTTGCCAAATTAACAAAACATTAAAAACTCTATATAGCATATAATTTATGTCCGCAAGACCCTCCAGCAGACATTGAACACAGCTGAGAAGATCATATGTGCCCCGCTCACCTCCATTCAGGACATTTTCCTTTCACAATGCTCCAGTAAAGTGACCAGTATTGTGAAAGACTCAAACCATCCCTTCCACTCAATATTTTCTTTCCATAAGCTGTTAGAACTTTTAAATACAATCACCTTACCCCTCTCTGAAATATAATCCACAATCCCAGCTCCCAGGATTCCCTCTCCTTTCCACCTCACACAACACATGAAAACCTCAAAACATTACGCAATTCTGAGTGTGCCTCATGCAGGTGAGTGGGCTTGACAAACCACCCGAAGAAAACACTCTTTCATCTGACACTTTTACAGACACTTGCACCAGTTTGCACATTTGCACCAGACACTTTCGTACAATCACTCCATATCTCTATAAAAAATGCTGTGCATTTCTGAGTGTGCTTCACAGAGGTGAGTGGGCTTGACAAACCACCTGTAGAAACACTCTTCTCTCTATATGCACCAGACCCTCTACATCAGGGGTCGCCAAACTTGTTCCTGGAGGGCCGGTGTCCTGCAGATTTTAGCTCCAACCTTAATCAAACACACCTGAACAAACTAATCAAGGTCTTACTAGAGATACTTGAAACATCCAGGCAGGTGTGTTGAGGCAAGTTGGAGCTAAACCCTACAGGGACACCAGCCCTCCAGGACCGAGATTGGTGACCCCAGCTCTACATAAACTCAATCTTGTTATGTCTAAATAAACACTTTTGTAGTGATTTTTATCTTTAAGCACAGTTGTATGTAAACAACCAGGATATTCTGCTGGTTTATGGAACAAAAAGTCACACTGGTCTGCAACAACATGATGGTGTGCAAATGATTATTACTGCTCCCCTTTTTATGTTAACATTAATCTAGCACATTTTATTTATACACTCATGTGTCAGTGTGTAAGTGCGAGTACCTCTGCAGATGGTAGATTTTGTGTGTGTACTGGCCCTTCTCTCCATCCTTCTCATAGGGTTCGTTCTTCAACACCTCCACACCTTCTCCTCCACCTGTCTCGTTCTTACTGGCCTCCGCTACCGAATATAGCTGCCCGACTTGATACTGTGAGACACAAAAATACGTTCCACAATCACATGACAAACTTCAACATACACATTCAAATATCTGTTGTCTATTTAATCCTGGTGTGTGTGTGTGTGTGTGTGTGTGTGTGTGTGTGTGTGTGTGT
>CAIGQW010005633.1:8061318-8075843 GCA_903798125.1 Danio choprae
TAAATATCATTACTCTGACCAAAAATACTAATCATTACTCAATGGAAATTGTGAGAAACCAGATGTTCAACTCAACTCAATTTAAATCTAAACTGTTCAACATACAGTACATGTAAGTGTGATCACACTGAATGCAATGCAATCTAAAAGCTCTTTTTTTAAACTCCCGCCGGGTGCAAAGAGGAGACTCTGACCTAACAGGAAGGACTTGCATTAAAATGTCTCTTTCTAGACATATTTTATATGACAGAACTGATTATACTATTATCTAAATAGATCTTGGCTGACAGTACTTTTTGGCTAAATATGCTGAGTATGTAAAAATGAGTAAAGATGAAAAGAGGGGCTTCAAGGTTAAAGCAGACCATTCATTTACATAATTCAGCCTGGAAAGAGGGTTTGTCCCACAGGACAGATCCTGTCTGCTCATTTAAGGCTGAAAATACAAGGAAATTACTAGGAAATGATTTATAGAGACATAAACAGCTAGAGTCAGGTAGTCTACAAGGAGTTGCAGTGCTTTATAGTAAGTGATGACATTATTAATCATGTAATGGCTCTTAAAGGTACAGTACAGGTTAGATTTTTCTTGGTCGATTCAGATTGATCATCTTTAACAAGCAAAGGAGTTGATTTCATTATTTTATTGTTTTTATTTTTAAGCGAAATACAAGAAAGAATGGAAATGCGAGTACATGAACAAGCTATCTTATAGGCCGAACCATCAGCAGGCAATAAAAATCTACGAAAAACACTGCATTTTAATCGCAATTTGAACAATGATGCTACGAATATGTAGCATAAACAAATTTGATTTCAATTAGAATGTAAAGTTTTGAACATTTTAAATAAAAACAAAATAGTTTATAGGAGGAGCTTATAACAAAGCAGTGCTACACCTTTAAATGCTATTTTAGATAGCATTTAGATAGGTGTTATATGGAGAGAACACTAAAGAAAATAAAATTAAAACTGTTCTCAAAACAGTCCGTTCCCCTTCAGAGACATTTATTGTGAATTTGCTTTGTCTAGAGCAGTATTTTGTCTACTGGTGCATCTAGGCTCTGTCTTCGGCCCCTCTGGCTTCTGTTAATGCTCTGGACTCTGTTCAAGACTTTGTAATATATCCACACCAATGGCATTTTGGGAGAAAGTTTGTGTGCAGGTCTGGAACAAACATTGGCTGAAATACAACAACAAAACAGGCTGCTTACAGATCACACAATTTTTATATATATTTTAAAACGCTGAATCATTTAGAGAAGAAACAAGTGAATATGTCATTAAATTATTAACTCTAACAATTAAGAATTTTGTTATGTTGACATATAATCGTATGTCAACTGTTGCTGATCATGTCAATTTAAACCAGTGGTTCCCAAACTTTTTTTAGGAGACCCATATTTTAACATTCAAAATCCTAAATGACCCCTTTTTTAATAATTGCAAGAACTGTGTATAGATTAAAATACTGTAACAATATATCACATTTTTATCTGCAATATGCTTATATTTTTCGTTTAATATTTGCTAAAATGGCTAAAGCTCAGTTTATGATCTGAAAAAAACAGCAGACAGTGTGAATGTAGATTCATATTTTACACAAAGCAAAACATACGTTGTTTTTCTGTCAGAAATGTAAAGCTTGCATCGTGCTTCATGCACAGAAGCAATAACAGTACCATTTGTTTGAAACATTTTCAGCTCCTAAAATACTGTCTTAGAAGGTGTGTAAATCTCCCCTAAAACGCAAAATAAACGTATATAATTGCCATTTGGCTCTTCCCCACATTTGCTGCCCCATGCATAAAGGTGAAAGTCTGAATAGCATTTCTTTTTTCGCAGATCACAAATGTTCATGAGACTTGACAACGATAAGAAAAGCTGAGAGAGACAGAAGCAGAAGGATGTGATATCAGGTAACTCATTAGATATGCACGACCAGATCACTGAACAGAATGACACGCTAGAGGATCATGGGAAATGAGGAGACTGGGAGACACAGGGAAAGCTCACTCTGAATGGGGCAAAAGAAAGTATGAGAGACAGAGAGGAAACAAATATGTGAGAATTGCTGACTAGGCCAAAAGCACAGCTATTAATATTGGCGCATTGGCGATTCTGCATGGGCTGAACGAGATCAAAACAGCATGAGAGAGAAAAGATTCATCCTCTCGCTGAGATAAGTGACTCATAAGTGACTATATGACTTAGCGGTGTGCCGATTTGTGGCTTAGTGCACATGGAAAACCTCACGAAACTACATCGTGACTCCTCTGCTGTCAGAACGAGCTAAGACTGAGTCATCCGAACACATGCAAATCAGACAATGACACCGCACACATACATAGCAAAACAATGCTTGGTATCAGTGTCACTAACAGCGTTTTCTACACAAACACATGCATGCACACAATTCACACTTACCTCCTCCACAGAAATCGGTAGGATCACTCGACTGCAAGAGAACAAGAAAAACAAAATATATTTAAAATCTAACAAACAAGCATTACCATCATGTAGTACAATAGACAGAATATATTATGTGACTGCCCAATATATCTATTTCTTAGGCTGCATATATTTGATTAAAATAAAGAATTGTGAAATAAAACATTTTATATAAATAACATTCTATTTAAATATATTTTAAAATAAATGTAATCATTATGATATGCTGCTTTAGTAATGAAATAGTCATTGTTGTTGAGTTTTATATAAAGTTGGGTATTTTTTCTTTATAAATATATTTATTTTTTTCTGATTTATTTTTTGGGATTCATTGATGAACACAAATATTGAAGGAACAGTATTTATTAAAAACATTTATCTTATTATCACATTGTTATAAATGTGTTTGCAGTCATATTTGATCAATTTAATGCATTGTTGCTAAATAAAAGTATGAATTCATTAAAAAAATGTATCCCAAACTTTGAATGGTGCATATATAGTTTTATCATAAAAAAATAAAAATTCTTCAAGAAATAAAGAAATATTACAAGATTACTTTAATAAAATAACAATAAGCATCAAAGGAGCAGTGTTTATTTGAAATATACTTTGAGATATACATCTTTTGTAACATCATAAGTGTATTGTCATATTTGATTAATATTATGCAATGTTGCTGTATAAAAAGGGGACATATTATGCAAAATACACTTTTATAAAGGATTTGGCAACAATGTGTGAAAACAGCCAGCCTCTAATTGTAAAATTGTATTAATTCTATTTTTTAAAACCTCACTTCATCAAAACTTTGATTGACATTCTCCCTTTGTACATGTTATCAGAGGGGGAAAGCCCTGCCCATTAGTGACAATCTCTCCCTCATTAGCATAGACAGCCCTAAGCGAGAAGCAGCCACCCACCATTAGACTTTTCGCACTGTACCTGCCGAAGATATTGTCAGCGACTAAGAGGCATTATAAATGTGTAGTTTTAAGATCCACAAATAAACACTGTAGTCTCCATAGACTGCCTTCTTCTCAGCCACTTCTGTTGACATTTCCAGTTTTTCACAGAAAAACATTAGTCCTGTTTTGAATATGCCGCTTTGCTGATGTAAGGTAAGTGTTTGTAGCTCTACTCTCTCCTCTAGTGTTTGTAGCTCTGCTCTCTCTCTTAAAGTGACAGTAACCAAAAGGGCACAATTTGGATCAAAGCCTAAAAGAAGCCTTTTCAAAGAGATATAAAAAAATATGTGTGTGGTATTTTGAGCTGAAACTTTACATACACACTTTAGGAACATCAGAGACTTATTTTACATCTTGTAAAAAGGGGCGCATAATAGGTCCCCTTTAAATATAAAGCTTTTCTACATTTTGTCTGTGACAGTTGATTTCTGACAATTTACTTAAGCACCAATTTAATTACAAACCACATTAATTTAGCATTGATTTTAAACAAATTTCACTATTGTCATATATAATCAAAATTTTTTGACATTTTTGTCATTATTTCAATGTCCTTTTCATAATATCTTATCTCATATTCCTGATAAACCCAAACTTCAAACATTTTACAACAGCGATAGAGAAACTTAAACCTAATCTCCACACCAGGACCCGCATGGCTTTGCCTCATCAACAAAGGTTATATTTAGCGGCATTGAGTATCATAATATGAAATGAATCTGTTCATATTAGCAAACCTATAAAAGCTATTCCTTGTCAAGAGCATCTCCAATATCTGTGTACGGTTTCTGGATGACAGTTGGCAGCAAAACAAACTCTGTGCATATATAATCAATACTTCTTGGGAGTAAGACAACACCACTACTGCACACCATTCCAGTACTGCTCTCTCATTATCTGCCTTATGAAATGAATGCACACATTTTAGCACAGACTGCATGCCACTTATTAGGGCTTCTCTGACAGGAATCATGCACTTGTCAGGAGATCATGGACCTGATTGACCTTTAAATGGATAGTTGACCTAAAATTATCATTTGTTGTTAATTTACTCACCCTCAAGCTATCTTTTTTTTCCTTCAGAAGAACATTAATAATAATAATACACATTAAAAATGAATACACATGTCTCTAAACAATACATTGAGCTCTTACGAAGTAAAACAATCACACTGTGCAAGAAACATAACATTATTTACAACTTTATTACCTTTAATCTACAACCCATCAAATAGTCCTGAGCATGTTAATGCCTTTCTTGACACGCATTCATGCATTTTATGTATAGGAATGCACCAAATTGTAGTATTTGGCTAATACAGATAACCGATAACTCTATGCTTGGAAGCCAACAACTGATATATAAGCTGATAAATATAAATCTTGATATGATTTTTTTAAATTCTAAAAATAAAAGGCAAACAACTGCAGTGGACAACTGATTTTATATATTTTTTGTTTTACAGATCCAATGTCCCCTTTTTCACAGTTAAAATCTCTCACCGACATCTTGCCTTCTTCTAGCATAAAATCTAAAGGATTTATAAAATCTATGTGTGATGTATCATTAAAAATAATTATTTATTAACAAATACTAGAATGATGCAGCCGATATAATACAGTATGCATCCCTAATGTACACTCAAAAAAGTATGCTTGCTGTTTGTTTAAACTACTTATTTAAAATGAATTCACAATTCTTGAAGTTTATTGAGGGGAAACTTAATTGTTTTATGTTTAATCCACTTAAAATTGTAAAAACTAATGTTAACTTAATTTCTTCATGTTTTCCCAACACAAATCGATTGTGTGGAGCCCAACATTTTTTACAGTGTACCAGGGGTTCTGCAAAAACCTTCTTGTTCTAAACAAAAAGGTCATCTATGACAAGAAAGTGAGTAAATTAAAAGCAAATCTAAATTTTGGGGTGATCAATTGCTAATATATGACAAGACATTTGGCAAATAGCTTCATATATTATAAGATCTTTGAGTATTTTAATATGAACAAGTCAAAAATTGCCTGTTACGAACATTATTTTGCCGTATAGAAGCCTTTGAGGACATTTCTGCGCTCACCAGTGTGAAGTGTCACCATTTATCAAGCGCTGTGGTCGCGCAGGTGTGTTTTACTGTTTGCTGTTAGCTTCTGATAATAGCAGGAGTCACCTTGCCCTCCTGAGCTCTGCCTGTGTCCTGAACAGGGACTATCGGTCACCGTGTGGATTTGGTGTCTCATGTACTCTGCCTCCATGACACCCTGGCTACTTTCTGCATTATAAATGCCTTTGCCCACATGGCTGCATTTGGCTCTATTAGACCAGCTTTACTTATTGTTTCAGTAACAATACAATCACAATCAAGTTTAAGAAAGGTCAGTTTTTCTAGTTTAATAAATATGTGAAATTAACTGCATTCAGTCAGAGATGAAGACATAATAATGTGACATTTGACAAATTCGTTTTTTTTGTTTTGTTTTTCTTATGTTATAAATTATATAAAATTTAAATGGTAAATTATAAATGTCTTTACTGTCATTTTTGATCTGTTAAATTCTTTTCACTGAATACATTTAAATTTATTTTTTTTATTAATATTTTTGATTCAGTTAAAATCAATCAATAGACAAAAGCCTCTATACAGAAAATCACTCAATTTCAACTTCAAATTTCAGCAAATCAAAAACTAACCAAAAAAATGACACAATAACAAAAATTCAACATGATGAATAAGTACAGTCTTGGATATTGTTAGTGAATTCTACTTGCCAAAAGTGCTGATAGTTAAAGAAAGCACCAATAAACTGTAAAACTGCCATATGGGTTCAAAAATTTGACATCAAATAAAGTATGTAGGAAATGCAGTAGACATTATCTCTAGTCACTTGCAGGGAACTAGATCATAAGAAAGTGTCATCAGCGGTCAATAAAAAAAACTTTTTGAATACTGATGTCAAAGAAAATCACTCAAAAAAAGCTTGTATGTAGATAGCTAAGGCAAAACATGTCCCTTAACTTCTTTTTACTCAAAAAAATTTACTGTCATTTATTTCCATTTTCATGCACAATTTTACACTGACTTGTGTAATTAAGCGTACATTTACATGACAGTTTTTAACTAAAAATGAGATAAACGTTTTGGCTGTTCATTAACAATACAATGCCATTTTTGGGAACCTGAGTTCTAGTTTTTGAAAAGTATGCCATTGTTTTTGTGTAACCTACAAAAAATGTGTAGAAAAAAAAATTTCATTGCCAACTATTGGCCTGGCATGTATAATACAGCATTTGTATTTGTATTCACAGATCCCTGTTAACTGTTTCCCTGTTTTTGACAATGTTGTCATCTGTAAACCAAACTTTTTTTATTAATATTATATTTTATTAATGCAATTTCTGTCATGTAAAAGCCCTTAAGGTAGAGTTCACCAAAAATTAACATTCTGTTATCATTTACTGAGCTTCCACATGTACCAAACCTGCTTGAATTTCTTTCATTTGTTGAACACAAAAGCTGTAGCCTTAGCCTTAGAATTTTCTATACTATGGATGTCAACAGCTACCGGTTTCCATCTGTCTTTAATATATCTTCTTCTTTTGTGTTCCACAGAAAAAAAGGATCAAAGTAAAGAGTGAGTAACCTGGCGGTGTATTTACATTTTGGGGTGAATATCTGTTATGTGGTGTGACATATTTAAAAAAAACAAACAACAACAAATCATCATTGACTCTCCATGTCAGTGTAATTATCTATTTATCTTATGTAAATAATAAATACATAGGTTAAATAATTATTTAAAGTTAATTGACTTTAAATAGGCTATATGAAGCTGAATATCAAATATAGTAAGCAAGATATCAAAGAGAGTAACCAAGATAAAATACATCTGATCAAGGAGGATACTGAAACCGCATTCTAATAAAGGTCTAATTATTCACCTGAGGGTATTTTTAGTGCTGAAAGTTGGCCTATTTTTAGAGCATGAGTGAAAGCACGAAGCACCATGGACAGCAAACCAGCAAGCCCTGAGGGACCTGAGGTGTACAAGCAGAGCCAAGAGAACCTGCTTCTCAGTCTAAGCGAACGTGCAATTAGCATATGCCATGGCAGGGGATTACTTTCAAAAAATAACAAAATTATGGATATTCTGTGTTGTATTGAATATTTCGTTTGGATGAACGGATACCTCGTTCTCTCCGGAGCCATCTGTATTCCTCAAAATCTCCATGACGTGGCTCAACGTGACGTCAGAGAGATGCCGGCGACGATGAGCGTATGACGGATGATAATAATGCGTTAACGGCGCGTCATTGTAGCACGCGTCGCGTTGAAGAGCTTCAGCTCGCGGCTGAGTCATTCAGAAGACGCGTGAGCGCGCATTCCTGCACCTCCACAGTGGAATTAAACAGAAAAAGGTATTTCTGAAGGACAAATGCTAGGAGAAACCTCAAGTGTTTGAATCTGATTTTGAAACAGCTAACTCGTTATAGTTTAGCATATGTCCCAAATTATGATTTCAGGTTAGGTTTAACGTATATTGGTCTTACATATTTTTTTTAACCACAGAAGTTATTCCGAGTGCGCTAACTCAAATGGCAACCGCTGATCAATCGCTGTTTGAATATGCAAATCTAAATCGGCGAACGAAATTGTCATGTTTTTTATTTTTTATCAGACATGTTTCACTCGTTATGATTGGTATTTCATCTAAAAAGATGTATTGACGAAATGTTGACACTGGGGGCGCCAAAACGTTATTTGGGTTGCACGAGACTAAACGTCAAACAAATTAGGCTAACAAAAAACAACTGACATAAATAATTTTAAAGTCCCTCAACAACTGGCACACTAACTAAATCCAATGTAAAACAAATAAACAGACCGGGCTCTGTGTTTGTTTGTTTTTTTTGTCCACCAGGGACTTCATGAAAAGCAGCTTCTGATATTAGGCAATCTGCACTGTTTGGAGATGAATAGAAAGCCTCATATGGTTTCACTGACCTTTCCGACGGTGCCTTCTGTGTTTGTGGGCAGAGATAGGTTATTAATATTTCAAAGGTGAATGACGGGGGAGGTTTCGAGTAGTAGGTTACCTATATTATCAAGTTATCGTTAGTCGAAATGTTTAATAAAACATTCGCGCATCCTTGAAGGGTTAAGCGAAAACGTGAATGTCGCATTGTGTCACATTGTGATGAATGAACGGGATGTTTCTTAAAGTATTAGTATAAATACACCGGCGCCATTTAATATCGGAACGCGGTGTGCTCAATTCGCTCCGTTTCACCTTCACGAGCGTATCAATAACACAATGAAGATGCCATTAAACTCTCTGGATAGCCAAACGTCCACTTAAAAGCGTTCATTTAATTACAATTATTGATATCCAAGTGAAAACGTTCAAAATGTATCAGCCAAAACGGCACAGACAGGATTTTGTACACATATAAAGTGTATTGCATAGGCCTAGGTAAAATGATATACACCAAAGCCATTTATATATAAAATGCCCAGGAAATAATTACAACCAAAGGCTTTGAATTTGAACTGTCAGAAAGTCAAGTTCACAATGTCGCCATGGCCTCCGGTACCTGCTCTGCATGGACAGACAGAGGATGCTCCCATCACTTATCACATCATAGAAAAAAAATAACGTTACACTTACAATTCTTTAATGAGCATTTTCTCCGGTGCTTTATGCCTCCCAAAGATAACGTTGGTTTTGCACCTGGATGAATCAAATTGTGTGTCGAGTCCTGCGTTAGTCCCGGTGTCTCGGTCTCCCTCACCTCACCCGCTTCTATGTCATTCTAGGGACCGTTTTTCTATTTCCCTCAGATTCACTTCCTGATCAGGGCCGATGGGGGCGTTAACGACAACTGCTGATGCCGTGACATAGGAGTTATGACGTCATGAAGGGAGGGGGGGGTGATCGTGGTCAGCTTTATATAAAAAAAAAGAATAAAAATGGGGACAGCCTCGGTGGATGGTGCGTGGTGGTCGCTTATGTGATGTAACAGCTGGTGGTCGCACTGCTCTCCATACATCAGTCAAATTACAACCTGTCACAAATTATGTAACGATAAACTGGTGCAGTCTATTTATAGCACATCTGGAGACAGATCCCACCATCCGATTATTTTCGTGTAGTTACAGTTTGATCTGCCCCATTCACCAAAGCGTTTCTCAAACTCACATTGCACAGATAAATGGAGGGTTTCCTGTTCAAATTGTGTATTTGTTTATTTCAAAAGCAGGTCTGTTGTATTTGAAGAGGCAGCTCGTTGGTTTATGGACAGATCTATTAGCAAACATTTTGAGGGTAAGAAAAAAGAACCACCAAGTATGTCATGCAGCAAATATATAATTTAATTTCTAAAAACTAATTCATACGAATTAAGCAAAACTATTATTGTAATAATATATTTTATATTTCAAAATAGGGTGGCGCAGTGGGTAGCGCTGTCGCCACACAGCAAGAAAGTTGCTGGTTCGAGCCTCGGCTGGGCCAGTTGGCATTTCTGTATGGAGTTTGCATGTTCTCCTCGTGTTGATGTGGGTGTCCTCCGGGTGCTCCGCTTTCCCCCACAAGTCATGCGCTATAGGTCAGCTAAATTGTCCATAGTGTATGTGTGTGAATGAGAATGTATGGGTGTTCCACTGTGTAAAACATATGCTGAATAAGTTGGCGGTTCATTCCGCTATGGGGACCCCAGATTAATAAAGGGACTAAGTCGAAAAGAAAATGAATGAATATTTCAAATTAATGAGTAATTGCTCGTTGTTTGGTTATATCAAAGACAAAATAAATAAAACTGAATACTACTTATATTGTAATGTTATCAGATTTTATACATTTTTTTTTATATTTATCTGATTTATTTATCCGTTAGTATAAGCATATTATATTTTATATATATATATATATATATATATATATATATATATATAATCATCATAAAACTCAAACCACAAACCTATTTTTTAAAATAAACAATAGAAAAGAAAAATTCTAACTATTACTTAAAACGACTCAACACCAAAATAACTGCGACGATATAATAACTTGCTGTAAATAAAGGAATGACAAAATGAACAACAATTACAAATTTTATTGAATATAATCTTCAACAGTAATGCCATATAGAACAATACATGAAAAAAAAAACTAACAAACAAGCAAACAGCCACTGCAACACTGAGATGTAAGTTAATATAACAACATTTGCAAATAAGGCCGCATTGTCCATATAGTCTGTTAAATTTAAAGAAATAATAAATACATTACACATAACACCAACACACTTCCACAGTATCCGTGGCTCCAGTACTCCCGTCAGCTATCATCAGCTTTTGCTAACTGCACTGTAAACTGCACAAAAAAAGGCACATTTGTGAGTTAGGTTGTGCTTTCTATATATTTTACTTTGGAGGTTCATAATAACTTGGTCCAACGATCAATGACACGTAAATGACTCTCAACACACTGAAAAAAATCACAGACTGCTAGTGATAAAGACAGAAAAAGGGAATTATGGGTCATGAGGGGTTTTATATGACGTGTTAAAAGTGCTGTTGTTGCCAGATCAGGCACTCGCTGCAGAACATGAGCAGTTCAGCCACTTTTATCTATGCATCTTATGCACATGTAGTGTAAAAACATATATACAAACAGATATGCATAAATTGTGGCTTCCATACGATAAAAAGTGGTCAGATCTTTTTTATTTATAAATATTATCTCATAAAAAAGGCCCTTTGTGTAGCTGCATTATTATTAATTGTTTTTTGGGGGGGGGGGTTGTGTGGGGGGGGGGGGGGTATTGGTTTACATAGCAATCCCTTGTGAAGATTTGCTAAATGTCTGTTTGTAGGTGGCATCTTTACACCTTTGTGATGGGCTTTAGAAACATGCATATAAAAATCTTATATTCAAAGGCAGTACTGGTTTAGATTATTGAGAGACAGTCAGGGTTGAAACTTTATCACGTGTAATTGCATAAAGTAAAATAAAAACTCTGTAAAAGTTTGTATATTAAGGCCCCGATATAAACAAAAAAGCAAAGCTCATTTTTGAAGTAAAAAGAAGTTTGAAATACAAGAGTAGTAGAATAAAGTTAACATCCCCAAGTTGCCAACAGCAGCTTTAGGATGAATTAGTGCTTTGTAACGAAACAAACACAACAAAGTTACAGAGGTGAGAAAACAGCAAAGAAAGCATTCGGAAATAGTGATGTGGGTGTTGCACAAGCTCTTCCATTCAGTCAAGTCACGTTTATTTAAATAGCACTTTATACAATAGTTTATAGACAGAATTCAACATGAAAAACAATGCCAATGTTGCTTTTTTGTAAAGCAGCTGTACAATTGTTATATATTTTACTAGCAGACGTCTGACCTCAGACTGAACAGAGGAAATGAACAACAGAAGATTCCACTTCAATTAAGTGGAGTGTCAAAGCCACACCCACTTATTGCATCATCAACACGGACCAATAGTTAAACGGTGATTACAAGCAAACTTTTCGAACTCCTTAAAATGAAGCCTGGTTTGGTCTGAAATGACATCACAACAGATCTTTCTTCAATTTCTTGTTTAAGTAAATCGGGGCCTTTAAGTGGGCCTAAACTTCTGAATATAAAGGGATATGGAATTTCCCATGTTGCTTTCTGTCTGTCATTCCTCTTTTTAAATCCATGGATTTAATCATTAAGAAAGAGGCATAGTAGTCTTTAATCGTGTGTTTTTTTGTGCAGCTGTTATAATACTCTCATGTCTTTGTTTTTCCCTTTATCTGCTTTCTTTACACAAACGCCTCTGGAACGTCACTGCCGTTGATTTTCAGGTAGATTTTGGCGTTATTTTCTTTCTCCTTCCTCTTTTTGTGCAGAGTTTTCCTGAAGTAGAGCAAGTAGAGCGGCAACAGGAATCCCAGCATACTGACAACCAACAGACCAACGTTCACCTACACCAGACAGCAAAGATGAAGAAGAGGTCAGAACATGCCCGATGGGTATTTAATCCATTTAGTAATACTAAAGCTCTCAGTTTTGTGTGTCTTACCCAGAGTGGGTCTCCTTTCAGGGGTCCCATCATGGCCATGAACAAAGGCTGTTGCAGCAGAGCGAATAAAGCGCTAACCAGAGACTGCATTCCAGTCAGACTGCCGAACTGAGATGACGGGTACCTGCACACACAAACAGATGACGTGTTATTGTATGCTTTATACTAGCAATCACTGATAAAAGTGATCACACATTGGACCGATAAACTCACACAGCAGCGTAAAGTCCACCAATGGCAGAGTGGATGAAGCCTCTGACGATGGTGTGAAGGACAAACGAGAGCATCTAAAGAGAGAGGTGACATGACAAAAGCAAATATTAGAGATTTGTTTATTCTGCTGTTTATGTTTATGGTAGAAAAAACATGTGAAATGCTAGTAGTTTCATGGGTTGACCACTAGGGGGAACTATTGTACAACTAAGCAGACGCCTGAGGTACAGTTATTATGAAAATGTGTGTAAATGTGTGAAAATCTCCGTGTAGCATGATACTCATACTGTTTGTGCTGTACTGTTTGCTGTTTACTATGGCCTCTGCGCTATTCCAGATTTGGACGTCCTTTAGATTATATACAGAATTACATACTAGCATACTTCTGTTAATATTGTTGAAGCATGTAGTATGTATAGTATGCACAATTTTAACCAAATGTAATATCCAGGAATATTTTATTTGCAAAAAAGGTAGCAAAAAATGTAAATATTAGCATTTTATAAAACTGCTTAACAAAATGTAAAAAATAATTTTAGTAGAGAGATTTTTTCCAACGGTGCAGTCAACTAGATCTTCCATTTCAATTTCATAAACAAAGTATAAAATACACCCAAAAAATCTAAAATATTGAAATGTAAGATCAAGTTGACTGCATAGTATTATGAGATACAGCCCTCAAAGCACTGTACTTTATGTACAGACCAATTTTGCAATAAAGACTGAAATGCAACCTGAAAATATGCATATTCGGTCTCTATACTGTAGTATGCTATTCTGAACACATCCTTCATCTTGTTTATTTGTTGAAATGTCAGTGTGAGTGAGAGCAAACACACAACACACACCTGAAGCGGGAGGTTGGGAATCAAGCATGTGATGCCGAAGCCGACGAGGAGGATGTTGGTGAAGACGAAGGCCCGTGTGGCGTTGGTGACTTTCTGAATCTGTCTGTCTCTACGTTTGGGCTGAGGCTCATCCCTGGAGACAAAGAGCGAATAAAGACACTTAACCCTACCATCACTGATTTTACAGCATTTTCACCTTCAAACATGATTATTTTAACAGTTCTCTCATAAAGTAGAAAGAAAGTTGCTTCTTTAAAAGTTCTTTACAAAAAAAAATGGTTGATAACCTACTTGGGTTGTTTTTCATTGATTTCTCCATCATCGCATTCTTTCAGCTTCCAGTCCATGATCTGACCGATGACCGGCGTCGTCATCAAGCACAAGAGTTGCATCACGCCGAAAATGGAGGTGTAGAGACTCACTGAAAGAAGGAGAGGGAGATTAGAACACTGTCTAATGGATAACCGCTGAGGTTGGTTAATAACTACTGTGGTTAATGGCTGTTTATTGCATGTGTGTTTTAGGTGGTCAGAGAGTGTGTTATGCTTCAGGTGAGTTACAGGGGAAGGTTGAATGTTAGAATAACAAGCTTAAAGAGAAACACGCTCTACTGAGATTCTTACCCAACTCCATTTTCTCAACTGAAAAACAGTTAAAAACAAAGACAAAGATCTAAAGTGAATAAAAATGGTTAACTACCTTATTACAATAACTAATATGTGGCATTTTATATGTATTCATATAGTTTTTTTTATTATATTTATCATTCTTTCAGGAAGTGATTATTTTGTATTATTCAAATGTAAGCAAATTCAAAATAATATTTTCTGGCATAAAAGAAAAACAAATGTTATTTTTAATTATGATAATTAAGATATCATAATTATCATAACTAAAAATAATATTTGTTTTTCTTTTATGCCAGAAAATATTCCTTATTATTATTATTATTATTATTATTATTATTATTATTATTATTATT
>CAIGQW010005633.1:8075853-8086011 GCA_903798125.1 Danio choprae
TTATTATTATTATTATTATTATTATTATTATTATTATTATTATTATTATTATTATTATTTTAGAATAATTTTATATTATTATAAATTATGTTAATATGTACATGTATTTTATTCATTTGTTTTATTTTTGCTGCATTCATATGTCAGGATTTTCATAATTTAAATGTTTAGTTGTTTTCCATAAAAAAAAATTCAATTATCATAATTTAAACATTTCACCTAGTTTAAAGAACTTCGCATTTACATATGTTCACTTAAATCAGTTTTTTGCTATTTCATTCAAAGAAAATATAGTTATTGCTTTGTTCACATATCTGAATTATCTTGAAGTTCCTAAAAGCCTTCACATATATAATGTGTTGTAATTGAAAAACATTTACCCTCAGAAAAGATGCTTTTAGCTGATTTTACATTCTACACATATCTAAATGATCTGTATTAAACCTTTATTTTTTTGCAGTTTTGCTTTTACTGTATTCCCCTGTTATTGAATAATTTTTTTTATCCTAATAAAACATGCTTCTTCACCTGTATTAAGATCTCCTCCGCTGAGGGACTCCAAGATGTTATTCATGGCCCCCATGTAGAAGATGAGACGCAGCTGAGTTACACACATGGTCACCAGACTCAACATGAAGAGAGGACTGAAAATACTCTTCATGAACGACTGAGCTGGACATAACAAAAAAATAAAGTCAGTCTAAATTTATTATTATCACCAACATTACTTATAGAGTATGTATTTGTGGTCTTCATTGTGAGACTTGTTGAAATACTGTGACTTACTTTCCTCTTTGGGCTCACACTGCAGTTCCAGGTCCATGGTGGACAAGCAGAGTTTGTGACCTTCTTTGGCAAGCTCTTTCTGTTTCTGAGTGTTATCCACGCTAAGACGCTTGCCCACTGTCGTCACCTGCTTATAAAACTGCTTTCCTGTAATCTTATGGTCAAATCCCAGCCAGCTGAACTTGATCTTGACGCTGAAAGACAGAAAACATGCAAAATGAGCATCAGTGTTAGTTTGATGCATTCGGGTGATTGATTCTGTAATTGCAGATACATTTGGTGTCCAAAGTCATTATGCCAGCTTTTTTTAGGTCAGCATTTTTAATTATTTTAATTATTTCTATTCTCATCGATCACAAAAAGGCCATAACAATACAATGATTTTGTAAATCATGATTTCATCCAATGCATTATTGTGAATAAGCAAAATATTTTAACTATTATTGTTTTGGTAATATTTTGTTTCTTTTATGTATTAAACCCCCAAATAATATTTTTTTTCCTAATTCTACAACAGTAAATGGTTTGAAAATGACTTTTATCTTATAAAAATGTGTTCATAAATCTTGTGTTAATTCTGGTAGCCTGTCATACTTTGCTTTTAAATTGGTAAAATACAGGAATTGTCATCATTTTCCCTCACCTATACGTCTCTCGCTTAGAAAATATGTTGATCTAAAAAGCTATATTTTTAAATATTAAAACATGTCGCCACATTATCAAAATGAACACATCATTTATCACACATCATACTGTACAGTGGTTTGTTTAATATTCTTTTAATTGTGATTTCATTAGTGTCATGTACTCTTAGCATTTATTCTAGCAAGTGGAAATTTTGGTTAAAAAGTTTAAAAATGCAAATTCGTTTCCGGTAAATTGAAAAAATAAAAAAAAGCTGACAAACAATATCATAAAAAACATATATTTATAATTTTTATATCAAAAGGAAGTTAATTTTGTTTAATATATTATGACAAGCATATCCTGTGAAGTGCTTTAAAATGTGTGGGGTTTTCTATTAGAAATTTGACTTAATCTTGATTGAAACTGACCCCTTTATAAAAAAAAAAAAAAACCACCCAATAGCATTTGATTTTCACATTTCTGCCAGTGAGAGTGGTTGAGCTCTAGTGCATCAAATGATAAGGCAAATGAGAATCGTCCAGAAGGTGGCGGGGCATGTCAGATACTAGAAAGCATTTGATTGGTCGAGATTTAATGAAAAACTGAAGTATGAGGTGATGTAAAAAAAAAATCATTGATCCAATTAGGTCAAACCTTAAATGACAAACTGCAAGATTTGGGTGTTAATATCAGGTTTATGTCTTCTAAATGCAAATTTTGTCACTGTTTTGGAGCACACTAGATTATAGGCATCCTCAAAACTAACATACTCATACTAACATCTAAAAAAAAATCATTTTCATTTCACGGAATCTTTAAAATTGAACATTGAACAAAATATACTAGATAATTTATATTAGCAGTTTATTTTAACTTTTTTAAATGCAAAACATATCTCCACATATGTGAGAGTTGTATGTGTGTTACTTACGTGTAGTCCATGTCCTCGGGTCCAGGGAAAGGCTCCAGGGGCCAGTTGAAGAAGCAGTTGATGAAGACGAGGCCTGCACAACCAGCCCAGACCACCAGAATCATGATGAAGGTCACACCAAGATCATAGATCACCTGTAAGGACAACACACAATTAATAAAAGAACATAATGTGGAGGAACTATCACTATAGGTTTTCTTCTAGTTGTTTGAGGGAACATACCTTAACTCCTGGAAAGGTGACGGCAGAGGAAGCGTATGAGCCGATCATGAGTGCGATGAAGGTCGCACGCAGGTCACCAAACATGTTGGGCAACTGAAAAAAAAAAAAACATGAGAACAGATAAATAAATAATCTGGTTAGAAATAACTTTAGACAGAGAGACAGGTTAATTTATTTATGTATTTTTATATATATTATATTTCTAATATTCTTTATTATTATTTAATTAAAAATATATACTATGACAGGAAGTTCAGATGCTTTTATTTTTATTTATTATTGTTTTATTTGATTATTATTTGTATTTTTTATAATCACTCTTGACAGAAAGAAGGAGTTAAATTTTATATAAAGTATTTTTTATCATTTGTATTATTTTTTACTATTTTATTTGGTTACATTTTATATGAGCTAAAAATATTTCAGTTAAAATGATTTGGTTTTACTTAAATCTGGATTTATATAGTTCTGGTATATACAAATCTAGTATTTATATAAATATTACTTTTTGTTCATAGTCTATAAATTCAATTATTCTGATAAGTAAATGCTTATTAATAAAGTCATTCTTAATCTTAAAACAAATTCTAATTCTTATTCAAACTGTGTTTATCCAGCGCATTTATACAGTGTGACTGCTGTGAACATAAAAGACAATTAATCCACATTCTTTCTCTAAAAATGGCAGCAGGCATGGAGAGATGGCCAACAATTATGGGCTGACGAAAGCGCAACAAATCTCCAATGAAAGCCATTTCAGTTCAGAGGCACTGACTATAACGAGAGAATGAGGATGGCCACTGAAAGAAAGAGAGAAAGAACAAGTGACAGAGGAAAAGAAAATGATAAGTCTATCAGAACAATTTAAAGACCTCAAAAACCTTTAAGGTTTGTGCACACTTAATCCACCCTTCTTTCACTTTCTTACAGTTCCTCGTTGTCAAAAAAAAGGGAATAACTAGGGCAATAACAGGAATGATCCATCCAGTCTAAACCGGCTGAAGCCAAGTCTCTTTTATGACCCTAATTGGAGCCTGGACCAGGGCAGCCTGCCTACAGTTATGCCTTGTTCCTGTGACAACAAGTGGATAAGCAACAGCGAGTGTCCTGTTATGTAACAATGCGTTTGAAAGCCTGTGATCAGCAGCTTCGTAATGGAAGAGTTGTGTTGTAGACTCAACATGAATTCCTGTTGGAACTGGTGTGAAGATTTTCTCCAAAATGTACTATCATGTGACTTATGTGCCGTTCTAACACAACGTGACAAACAAGAAGACTACCGTTATTATCATCAATGGCAGTGAATAGTTCTTGTTTTTTTCATGTAAATGTATCAGAATGATCCCATATGACACATGGAATATTTTCCAAGGGCTTTTGGGGTTATACAGTAAGGTTTGGTAAAAAACAAACAAACAAAATTGACTATTATTTAACAAGAATCCTTACTGTTCTTGCATAACTGTGCTTTCATGAATCTCTTTTATGAACTAGAATATCCGGTTGCACTTTATTTGTGTCCTTTATTTTTATTTGTGTATTGATTTAACTACTAGGAGATGTTCTTACCATATAGTTAGGTAAGAATGCACATTAGGTTTGGTGTTATTTGTATGTAATTATGCCTAATTAATTGTAATTACTATAGTAAATGCATGAAACATGTAAAAAGGACAGCTTAAAATAAAGTGTTACCGAATATCTATTATAGAAAAGTTGATTATTAATAATAATGATTATTATTTAAATTAAATAAAAATGAGACAAAAATATCTATGTACAACTGATGAAAATGTATTTGCCAGTGAGTTATCATAGTCATTCAGACTGGCATTTGACAAGCAGAGTTCCACTTTGAACACAT
This sequence comes from Danio choprae, assembly GCA_903798125.1. Taxonomy (NCBI): domain Eukaryota; kingdom Metazoa; phylum Chordata; class Actinopteri; order Cypriniformes; family Danionidae; genus Danio; species Danio choprae. The sequence continues at coordinate 8,080,284 of CAIGQW010005633.1, forward strand.
TCAAATAAGTAGAATGTATTTTTGGGGGTAACACTTTTTTTTTTTTTTTAATCACATGGAATGTGCACACTCAACAGAGTACATGAATGTGTCAAATGGTACCATTCTGTTATACTATTGTGTCTTCATTGGAGCTCGATGATTCCACTGCCATAAAGCGGATTAGCACAAGAAGCTTTTTTTATTTCTCCCTTTGGTAGTCCAGAAAGGCACCAGAGCATCAGAAGAAAAAAAAGTTGATTCAATCTTTTTTGCCAGATGCAGTTTTTAATTTTCTCAGCTTATGTGGCAAAAAAGTGAGTTATCTCAGCTTGTGTGGCAAAAGTTAATTTTGCACTAGGGGTGAAGGTGTTTCATGTGAGTTCATGGTCATAGAGTTCCTCAGATCATGCTGAGCACATAATAACCGCAGGCTATTCTTACTGGGTCAGCACACTGGATACACCATCAGGAGTTAATGCGTGGTGCGAGTACAGCGACATGAGCGAGTCAGCAGGAAAAACAGTGAAGTAAGACACACAGATGGATCTAATGATTAACCTACTGCATCACGCTTGACAGACGGTCAAATGAGAGATTGTGGAAAAAAATTAGAGACCTTTAACAACAGCCTGGATGTAGCATCACATGTAATAATTTGAGAACCAAGGTTTAATTATTAGATTCCAACTAGTAAAAATCATTCACGTTCTCGTAAAACGTGCGATCGAGAGCTACAACTTGTACCACATGACCACCTGACCACTGCAGATCCAGTGTTTGGACATTGAAATTCATAGTTTTAAAGAGCAGAACAATGGAGACGAATCCCCCATATTGTGCATGGCAGTTACAGCATAATAACTAACTAGTGTATAAATACTTCAGGCAGCTCAGAACAAGCACATTCAAAGACAAAAAAGTAAGCACAAGTGTACATTCAAGAATTAGTTAGCACACACTCACCGTAAGTGAAGTGAAGGTCATACACATTCCTCCAAAGCCATTAAAGGTCAGAGCAATGAAGATTAGGACGGAGAGTTCTATTAAAAAATTAGCAGATTTGAATCACTTCTACTGAAAAATGTACACATTTTGGCATCTGTTTCAGTTCATATGAACACATGAGTTGCATGTATGTTCTTCTTACCATTTGGGTTGCTGGCTCCATAAGCAATCATAAGGCACGAGAGGGCAAAACAGGCACTGGAAAGAAAGATATGACACTGAAAAATCAATTATAGATGAAAAATGTTACTTTTCTATCAGTCGTCTTGCTTATGGGACTGGTAAAGTACTGACAAGGGGATAATAGTAAAAACCAATTGCCCTTTGAGTGGGAATGCTAGTTCAGCCAAAAGGAGATCCAGAATCACAACTGAGTTTTGATATCAAAAAATTAACCACTTGCTGTTTACCTTCCAAGCAGGCGGAGTTTGCGTGGTCCGTATTTGTCCATGACGATCCCAAGGGGGAGTGTGATGGCACTGAGGAGGAAGGAGCCCACGGTGAAGGCCAGATTCAACATCTCATCCTGTTCTTTACAGATGAGCCACCCGTTCATCCTCAGGTGGTCCTCTGGATGCTTTAGAGGGACCACTTCAACCCCATCATCATGTCTGGAGGGCTGAAACTCGTCATATTCATAATCTGGATCATTTGACAGCAATGAAGGCACAGCTGGTAAGGAGAAGTTTGCCATTGAACTGTTTCCTTTGGAAAAGAACAGACAGAGGAGAGATTTGAAAAAAGTATCCATTACAATAGGTGCTTTTTGCATTGGGAACTTACAGGATCCATGCCTGAATTCTTTTAGAACTAATTACCCCCAAATAATTTTCCTGGTTGCATTTGCACCGTCACTAGGAACACTGAAGTAATGCAATTTGACTGACAGAACTAAAATTGTTCCTAGTTCCTGCTGTGCAAGCACTCCCAAAAGTGGGTTCTTCCACCTGAATTGATCAAATTTTGAAAGCCCTTATTGCTTGTAAAACTATGTGAATATTGCTGATATTATATCCAATTTACTACTCGTCAGGTCACTATTTCTTTTAAATCACAAAGAGAGAGTGAGAAAACTCAAATGCTGGTGTAAAATCTAATGGGAGGTGAAGGAGAAAAACTGGAAGCAGTCACGTGCATCCGCGGTATGAGCCCTATCCGGCGATATAAGCATCAGGTACTTGTAATTCTGGTTGCCGTCCAACCACACAGATGCTGCACGTGCAGACTTCTATACCTCATGATAGTTCCTTGAAGCTCATGGCTGGAATTTCTCCTAAAATGCACTCTGTGGCCTTGCCAACAGCATGGGTGGAATGATCAGTGGGCTGTTACTAAAAGTACGGAATTCCAATATTGCTTCTGGCCTTGGAAATATCTGTAAATGGAACTGTCCAATAGCAACAACCTCACTGGAATCCTGTGAAAAATGTGTATCGTTCCAAAACTCAATGATTTAGTTTCTTGACAAAACAGACACAAGATTACAATTTACAGAATTTGTGGACTAGATTTTTTTCTAGTCTATATCATGTCATTGATTTTGACTGAACCAAAATATTTTAGAAATTTACTTTGTGATCATAAAGTAATTTTTATATATATTTTTGCTGTTGTTGTTGTTGTTGAGCTTTATGGAACTATGGCTAATTCACACTGCACAATAAGACATCATCAAAAAACCAACAGATACTTTTACAGGTTTTGTTTCATCAGTGTTTTACGTGTGTCACACATCTGTTGGTATCAGTCATTTGAATCTGCATTTTCTTCTTGATAAATGATGTAATCTGGTGATTGTTCACATTGATTGGCATCTGCCAGTGCCTTATCTTGCTTAATAGAACTAGGCTTTCTAATTACCCACAAGCCAGCTTGGAATTCATTCTAGTTTAACTCGGTCTTCTCAGCTGTTCTTCAAAGTGTCTGAGATCAACCTTCACCCAGCAGTAAAATGCTTGGAATGAGGAATCACTATTATTTGGTCTCCATAAAATGGAGATAAGGGTTGGGAATGATAGAAAGGAGAAAGCTCAACATTTGCTTTTTCTTTATCTTGTTCTGCTGCTGGAACATATACATATATATACATATACGTACAATTGTCCTTTTGGACTATTGTACAATCCTGTTCCACTTTATCTTGCCACGCACATAAACTACTGATACTGAGCCAGGTGACACTCCATTAATAGCTACCGGCTCACCGGAGACATATAAACTAGATAATCAGACCTGACCTTATGGTGACATTTCTTTGAAAAATGCTAAATGTGGTCGGATAACACTTTTCTTGAGAAGTGCGAGTGAACCAGAATTTCTCTTTCAAACATTGAGATGGTTTCTGAAAAAGTATATCGCTATAATCATCCACTCAATAGTGCCACTGTCAGCCTAGTGATGCACGTGTCCTCCTTCCACAACAAAGGAGGAACTTTCCAACATCCAGCATGCTTCAGATGTCAGTGCGGAATGTTCTGACGTGTTTGACACCCGGTTGTGAACTTTTCTGCACCACACGTGAGGGGTTGGGTTTTTCCCCTCGAATGCTAGGAAACCAAGGCTTGCTCTGGCTTCTTTCCTAAAACTATGCTTATGTGCGAATGGAGTTCCTACTGGTGAACCTCCAAAAGATGGTGTTCACAGACCACATTGATCTGCAAATGGCTGGACACACCCAGAAAGATAGCAGTCACCTGGTCTCAACAGAGAATCAGTTTAGTGAAGAAGGGATGATAGAGGAACATACATGAACCTAATGAACCTCATTTGAAGGCTTTATTACTTAACCTCACTGTAATAAACTGTCTTCTCTGTATAGCTTTGGGATTGATAGCGATATAAATAATTAATATTACTTTTGTGTTATCCTTCACCTATTTTAGGTCTTGTTTCCAGCATGAATGTGTTTTCAGTGCTCAGGTAAAACACATTACTATTTACACATAGTATTAATGTATATCGATAGTGTATCGATTAATGTATATAGATTAAATGCATTTTTACTTTCTCTGTAAATTATTAACACTGGACAAGCACAAAATACTTTAGACCTCTTTAATAACTTTATGCAGCATAGTCTTATGATTGGACTGTCGAAATGAATTTTAAGACTAGGTGTAAACATGGTCTGATCAAGATCTAAATTGGGAATTTTTGACATAAAAATCTTTAAATTAATTGAATGAAGTACTAACACTGAACAGACATTCCTAAAAGAATTTGTAAAGATTAAACCAAATGAATTCAGAGATTTAGGTACTGATTGGGGAACAAGTGGGAGCCAAAACAAGGTGGGGTTGTTCTGTTCATTCACAGCTATTAGCTTGATGGCCAGATCTGATAAAGGGTACTTCAAGGAACAGATTGTGCATAAGCTACAGACACACACACAATACAAAGTGTCCCAAACCTAATTTCAATGAAAGCGTGAATGTGATAAAGAACTGTTATCATGATTACTTCAAAGATTGCATGATGGGAAATCTCAGCTCATGTACTAAACCACAAGAGTCCTTACATGCTTTGTATCATTCAAAAATGGTCAAAGATGAAGAATGCAAATGCTCACAAATGACATTGTCCCTAGAGACTTATCTGTGGACTTTAAGACTGCTGAAAACTCGCTGAGACAGTTTTATTACATCACAATAATGTGACTGACCAAAAGGGCAGTAAATCAGCTGAGTGCTGTCAAAAAACAGGAACTATGACAGCAGCAAAAAGTAATGATATAAGCACTTTCCCATACAAAAGTGTCCTGCCGAGCAGACAGACAGACACGTAAGATGCCCACCACTCCGCCCAAAAGAAGTGGTATTCCTAGATTCACCCAAACGATAAGCCTCCTACAGTTTCCTTCACAAACAGCTCTTTTTCTTGTATTCTGCCCCTCCTTTGCCCCCTTTCTACTTGTCTGCCTGGAAATTTCAAACCAGCTTTTGTGGTTAAAGAGGTCTCAATGTTCTCATGTTTTATTAAATCAAGCCCAATGCTTCCAGAGAGAGAGAACAAGATAGCAATAAAGGGCATCACCAGTCGCAGAAGACACAAGACAAAAACATACTTATGTGATGCTTATCAATACCAAAAACAATCAGTTCAATCAGTTGAGCCAATCAGTAGGTTTGAGGTTTTAACTGAGATGGTAAACATCTAAAATTACAGCAAACAGACACTAGGCTTCTCGATTTAAAGGTGCATTTGATTAGGTCAGGGTGCTTGTAACATTCAACATTCCTGTGTTTTAGCAACTGTGACTACCAGCTGATTTATTTAAAGCTTGTGGTGGTGTCTGTGGTTGTGAGGATACTGAGGGAAAACCTTCACAAAAGCACAAAAGTGTTTTGTTGTGAAGAGCAATCAGTTACACCACATTAAATGTATTACTGGCTTTAAAAGCAATTTAGAATCCTACCAGTACTGTTAGACAGTCTTTATGGGCTTTTAGGATCAAATTTGAATGAATAGTTGCGTGGAATTTACCAATTTACATACTGACCAATAAACAAAACACATGACTCGTGATTCCACTGTTCTTCAGTGACTATTCTAAATTCCTATACAGGCTTGTTGACTTCTCATTGTCGATGTTGCATTGGTTCTTCAGAGAAGTGTATCATTTTCTGATTTTTAATAAGCTTTTATTGCTATTTGTAGTTCAGTGAATAACATTTAATACTGTTTCTTTAAGAACCTTTAACACCCTGGTATTAACATGTTTACAGTAATTAAATCACAAGTT
>CAIGQW010005633.1:8086411-8101997 GCA_903798125.1 Danio choprae
ATATATTAATGGGTTAGTTCACCCATTTAGTTTGGAACACAAATTAAGATATTTTAAATTCAATTTTAGTGCTTTCTCATCCTTTATAAAGAGCAACAATTTTGAGACATTCCAAGAAAAATAACCAAAAACATTGTCAAAACATTCCATGTCACTTTAGTGGCTCAACTGTAATCACATTAAGCTCCAAAAAGCACTTTTGTGTGCCAAAAAAACTGTAAATATGACTTTGTACCCACACATGTTCTCTTCCAATTCATTTCATTGGGGTGCATGTTTACTATTGACAACCAAAAACTTGCACACATGCAAACATGCACCCTGATGAAATAAATTAAAAGAGAACATATGTGAGTACAAAGTCATATTTACAGTTTTTATGGCACACAAAAGTGTTTTTGGAGCTTAATATTATTACAGTTGAGCCACTAAAGTGACATGGAATGTTCTGACAATGTATTTTGGTTATTTTTCTGGACTTGGAATGTCTCAGAATTGTTGCTCTCTGTGGAGGATGAGAGAGCTCTATTAAAAATATCTTCATTTGTGTTGTGAAGATGAACAAAAATCTCAGGGGATTGAAATAGTAGGAGGGTGAATAATTAATTACAGAATTTTCATTTTTGGGTGAACTAACCCTTTAAGAACTGTTCACGGTGAGGTTCTTTAGGGTGTAAAATATTGTTCTTAACAGTGTAAAATACACCTACTTTTTTCAACTTTGTTGAAGTTTCAATTTTTAAATGTTGTACTGTGACATTGCATTGGTTAGATGTAACTCTTACCTGGATCTGTGCAGAGGTATGAATAAAAGCCCTCAGACTTCAGCATGATGAGTAAGGAACCCCAGCCCAGCAGCACGGCAGAGAACAGCAGATTTTCAATGATGGCTGTTACTGCCATCCACCAGCGACGGGCAAACGCTGTGGCCAGAGTGGGTGCCATGGTTGCAAGGAGTAGGAAAGCAGGCAGAAGAGGAAAAGGGTGGTCGACGGCGTCTGATGAAATCAGACTTCACAGTCTGTAGAAAAAAAAGATGGTAAATGTGTTGGAGGAATTTTATTGGAACAAACAGGTTTAAAACTTATTTAGAAATGTAGTGTAGAAAATAAAGACAATGATAGTCATAAATGAAGCATGTGCTTTTGTTGAGTTGTTGAGCTCTTAAGATATGTCGATCCATTGAAACCACTTCACACTTTCTTTGCCATGTATAAGACTTTTCAAAGTCACTTCTTTCAAAGTAAGTTTGACTCTTTTGCAACACAGAGCAAGAATCTTTTCAGGGAGTGGTCCCTAAAGTTCATATTATAGTAGAGCCCACACATTGTTCAGACATAAGATATCAAAGAGAGATTCGTAAAATCTATACAACAAAAGTAAATCAAGTTCTGGACTTATCTAGATTTAATCCTGTATGACATTTATATTTTAGTGTTGCTTTTACATCAAACATACATGCATTTTTTTTCTAAATAAACGTTTATCACTGTAATGCACTCAGGAAATTAACTAATTACATATATGAAAGAAAACTATTATTTGTCTTAAAATTTAATTGAATATAGGCCTACTGACATTTTCTTAAATGCGTATTCGTAAAAAAAATAAATAAATAAATAAACAACACACCTTTGAGAGACAGGCAAACAAGTTCTGTAGCCTTTTAGTGCAGAGTGGTGTACCCTTTGATGTCTTTGCTCTCTCTCTCTCTCTCTCCCTCTCTCTCTCTCTCTCTCTCTCTCTCTCTCTTCCCCTCTCTCGTCCTCCTGCAGTCACCGGCACTTACTGAGAACTTCTTTCAGAGCGACTGTCTAATTTATAGCGGTTTCATGTGAGGAAAGCATCGGATCATTTCTATTGGCTGATTTCGGAGGCTGAATATATCCGTGAGCCAATCAGCTGCGAATCTCACGCTGCACTGAAAAATCACGGGCCGTCCACAGGTGAGCCTGCAGATGTTTATCTGCGTTTGGAAAAACGAGTAAATTGGGTTTGATGTCCTGCAGGAAATAGTTTTTAGGTTAGTCGCCTCATTATCGAGGAACCCCTTTTATCATCGATGCTGAAATCAATTCCTTTCGACTGGGTGTATTGATTTTACAGTATTTCCTAAAATGTGTATTAGACCTGACAAAGCAGTGACATCTGAAGATGAATGACGATAAGTCTCTAAGAAATCACAGCTATGCAGGTAATTAGCTGACACAAAACTGTTCTGCATCACTTGTTAATACATTTGTTTTCCTTTCTCTGTGAGGAATCAGGGGCGGCAAGAGTTAATCTGCTGAACTGCAAAATTGTAGATAAGTCTGCAAAAACAAGGCAGCAAACTGTGTCATCGTCAAAAATAAACAAAAACAGCTCGAAGTGTCTGGAAGAGTGAGGCTAAAGGAAGTTACCTCCGTTTCATTTATTAACTACATCACCTGAAGAAAAAATACCTTGCTTGACCCAGTATTTTCTGACAAATTAATCTAAACCAGGTTAAACTGGTCCGATGGAAATTATGAACACGTAATATTTTGGCCACAGAAATGTATCATGGCCACATTTAGTGACAGAAATGTGTTACAGATATGTTTATAGCTTTGTTTGTGTCGTAAACACGGCAGTTTTCAACAGTACACTGTGTCGCCCGGGTTGTTGCAGATAAACCGGGTGTAAATCAGGTTGTTATTTTCGAAACACGTCGCCCTCGTGTTATTTACCAGAATAGAGATTTTGCGCGCTCGCGTGCGCGTTCTTGGGGGACCTGCTCTGACAAGCGCAAAGCTGTGACTGGGTATTACTTTCAATCTACTTATAAACCTTAATACAAACACTTAAACGTCATATTCTCTAGAAACAACCGCCCAGACAGCTGCACGCACGTTAGTCGGTTATTTTCGATTAAATCATTACATGACAAAATTTGATTACCCTAATCAGCAAAACTTGATATCTGTCTATCACTGTCATATCAGTATGACTGATGACTGATATCTGTCAGACACAAAAAAACTGTTAATCGTGTGTGTGTGTGTGTGTGTGTGTGTGTGTGTGTGTGTGTGTGTGTGTTCCCCTGAAAAGTGTTTTTTTGTCTCTCTTAAAATAAGAAGTGATTCATTTCAGGTTGTCAGTGGGGTTGTTTATTTGAATGATCTTTGCATTCTTTCCCATAGTGAGCTAATGGCCTCTTTCATGTGATCAATGCCTCTCACTTTATCACTGTGAAGAGTAAATGCTTGATCAGGGGGTTTTAGCCAGCTATCTTTGCAAAACAGCAGTTTTGATAAGAAATATAGGAACCATTCACAGATGTTGACAATATTCTAAGAAGTCACTTGAGGACTTAAAGTCAAATGTTTACTGACAAGGTTCATTTCTTTACATCATAATCCTCAGCCAGGCACCGATTATTTGAAGTCTACGTGATGAAGTACAGTCATTTGAGAACTCCAGGCTCTGAGCTGAAAAAGAGTACATCAAACGAACCAAGAGGAACAAAAAAACAACTGCTCACCAAGTTACATAAGCTCCAATCAGCTCACACTTGTTTTTCACTTTAACACGTCCTCTGTGATTTCAGTTCCTTTTTTTATACAGCCTTGAGAAATGCATGACTTTATCCTTTTACATCAGCAACTATAGAGTCAATCTTTATTCAAAGGACTTCAAATGAAATTGAAAGCAAATGCTTATTAACATATGTTTGCTCAGGCGGCATTTAATGGTAAATTCTCTCACTGGGTGGTATTACAGTGAGTTTCACATTTGAATGCTGATAATTGTTTTATTTTGATACATAAATCATTAGAAATTCACCTAAAATCTACAATCACTGTAAGTCTAAACAAATACTTGAATTGTAGTTTCATAAGCACAAATACACATTTTACACTACTGTCCAAAATTTTAGGGGCAGTGGGATTTTGGAAAATATTTGTATTCAGTAAGAATTAAATTGATAAAAAAAAAAACATATCCGCTGCATAAAACATGTATGCCAGAGTAGTTGGTGGTTCATTCTGCTGTGGTGACAGGGACTAAACTGAAAGAAAATTAATGATCAAAAAATATTTGCAATGTTACATAAACTAATTCAAATATTTGCTTTGTACTTTTACTTCATCGAAGAATCCTGGGAAAAAAATGGTTTCCACAAAGCAGCACTGACACTGAAAACTAAACTAAAAATAGAAACTTAAAAAAAAACAAAAAAACACTACAATATGTTTTTACTGTATTTTATGCACTTGGTGTGCATAAGAGAGGGGAAAAATCCCACTGGCCCTAAACTTTTGAACACTGCTGAAATATATTTGTTGAGAGTAATTAAGAAGTATGAGTCTACAGAATGATCAATATATGAGTCTGAACATGAATGTTGTGATCAGCAAACAAATGATGTTTAAATCTCTCCTCACAGAGTCACCACCTGAAAAATAAGAACCACAGACAGCAGATCAATAACCTGTGAGTAAACATTTGTGAATAATGGTATACCATTCCACTACAGGCCCCAACATGCACACAGTAAAGTTATTTTTCGTTCTTTATTTAGGTGTAGAAAAAGTTTGCAATGGCAGAGCGGTGGTGGTAGTATTCTGTTATACTCTGTTATAGCATGTTTTCCTCTCAATAACAATAAACATACAAATAAATTACAGCAGAGAGAAAACAGTCATTAAGCTCTGTAATTTGCCATTCCTGTCATGTTTCATTTATTTCTATTGAACTTTATACAGTCGATTTCTTCAAAGCAAGCAGCTTTACAAGATTGAGCATGATAAATCAGTGCTGCTTTCAAATAGAATTGCACTGTAATTGTGTCTATACAGTTGTCTATACTGTGTCTATACAAGCTATACAGGGATGGTTGCTTTCGAAGCACTGCTTATTTGAACCCTTTACAAATCAATTGTTTCGAATCAGTGGTTTAGAGTATGTATCACATTGGCAAGCTCAAGTGATTTCAATAAACAGTGCTTCATAATGTCATAACTGTTTCAAAACATTTTAAAAATGTAATGGTTCTTTACTAGATGAAATACCATATTCTTCTATGTTTATCATAAAATGCATATGAATCATTCACTCAGATCGCCCCCAAGTGGCAAATCACTGAACAGGTTTCGCTGGTTATTACCTGACCTCGGATCAGTTTTGCTAGTTTGTTAGAAAAATATTAGTTAATAGTCTCTCGTGGGCCTGTTTCGCAGAGCCCACCATGGAACAAACAATATATAAGCCTTGAAAATGTATAAAAGAATGGATATTATGCAGACACTTAATATGTAATGATATTAGAGGATCAAATCTTAGTAGGTTGAACTTTCAATATAAAGTCTGCAAGTTTTTCTTGAGATTTTTATGCATTTGCCTGGTTTTAACCAGCAGGTGTGCCTAGCATATGGCGTTTTGAATGATTGGACGGTGAGTCATTTTGCGAAGCAATTGGTTCAATTGTTTTAAAGCTTTGTTTCTCCCATCAGTGTTAGTTTTTACTTACGGATGTCTGACCTTGACGGACTGAACAGGAAATGAACCAGAGAAGATTTCATGGCACAGAAGGTGGAGCCTCAGAGCCATACTAGGTTACAGGTTGTGTTTTTTTAAGCTACTTTCATAGCATGTCATTATCTGTAAATGTTTCTTTCTCAGAAAAAAACTTAATAGTATCTTAATAAACGTTGACCCTGGAATGCATACCTGACAACCCAAAGTGTGACACATATCAAATGAGCAGACCATTCATTACGCCCACATCTGAGAATGATACATATGAGGTGTTGTTTGGTGTACTGTACGTCAGTATTTTAACACATATACTGTATGTAGTATGTGTGTCACAAAATGTCAGAGAAGATATGGTAAGCGTTTCCCTTTGTGGGAATAAAACAGTTGACTCTGATTGAAAAAAGGGGAAATAAATAGGCTACTTTTCATTTCTTTAGGAAGAGTTTTGAGCTGTAAAGTTTTCTTGGATCTGGCAACCCTGCTGCCAAGGCAAACTTTTAGGCAAAATTTGCTTTGCCAATGTGTTCAAACTGCTGGAATTAACTCTAAGCTAATTGTTTTTTCTTTTTTTTTTGAACTCCAAGCTATTACATTTCTCTCATATTGTTTAAAAAAGGCACACCTGTTTTTTATGTATTTCTTTGATTCACCACTTTTTTTGATATCCAGTTCAACTTATTTGAAGCATATCGGGGCCTTATAGCTGTAGCTCACCTGATCGAGGTTTGATAGTAAAAGTGGTGTCCATTCCACCAAGGATGTGGTGCGAGACATGACAGTGCAGAAGCCACGTCCCATTGACCTCTGCCACCATCTCTAATGTCTGAAATGATCCTGGGATCAGGTCATACACATCAGTGCGGTGAGTATGATCTGTCTGGAAAAAGCAGGTTGAGCCATTCAGTTAGTTTAGTGTGTATTTCATTGTGTATATTTGGGAACATAATCAATGCTCATTATTTCACCTTGTAGGTGAAGGTCTCAGCGTGAAAGTGGACTGTGTGAATGTCTGCTTCATTACCCATCCCAAACAAGTACCAGACCACCCTTTCCCCCACCACCATTTCCAGCCCCTGAAGGTTTGCGTAGACTTTTCCATTTATCCCTGACAATAAAACAGCAATGTGAAATATGAAAATAGTTATCTATCCTAAAATCTGCTTTTCTACAACTGTGCTCTGATGTGCAATAGAAAATAGTAAATCTCCTTCCGTTCAGCCATCATTAAACAATGGCTCCTAGTGGTCATAAATTGACATTTCTTTGCCTATTACAGCAGAATGTATAATTAGAGATAATTCTTAAAACCTCTCACCATACATCTTGTTGCTTTTCTGAAACTCATCATCTCTAAGAAGAGGTTCTGAGCTGTTGTAGTAGGATTCAATGTTTTCTTCCAGGTACCAGGATTTGTTCTCGTCAAACACCATGAAAAGGAGAGCAAATTCTCTGTCCAAATCAGTTCTCTGTCTATCCCGGTTCAATGTTCCCTTCCTGCAGATCATTAATGGCCCAATCAGACCACTGGCTGTATCCTAAAAAAAAAAAAAATTAATAACAAGTGTAGTTGTTGTTCAGAGTAAATACTATTTTAATTCCATAGTGCATATTATTATTATTATTATTATTATTATTGTTATTATTATTATTATTATTATTAATAGTAGTAGAAGTAGTAGTAGAATACCAAAATAGTAGTAGTAAATGAATAAATGACAATAGTATTGTCTTTGCATCATATATGATTCTAACAATATTTATAAAAATATACTATAACATTTATTATTATTATTATTTTTAACACCCATGCCAACACGGGGAGATCATGCAAACTCCAGACAGAAATGCCAACTGACCTCTATTATTATTATTATTATTATTATTATTATTATTAGCACACAAACCAACAAAAGCCAGAAACTAAAGGATAACAATAATATTGATATAAAATTATTAATGAAATTTACAGTTAATCTCTTTTTCTTTCTTTAAAATACAATTTAAATATTCATATTACTTAAAATTACAATATTAATATATTAAAACTGTTAATATTTAAAACATTTTTATTGACTGAATTATTATTAATAATTATTATTTATATTATTAACATATAACAATAATAAGAATTATTATTTTTATTATATTTTAAATGTCTGACTAAAAGTGGCATAAATTGTGATTATTAATAATGTTATTAATTTTAATTGTATTTTTATTATTATACACAGTAAGGAATTAAATCTTTCATTCATTCATTTTCTTTTCGGCTTAGTCCCTTTATCAATCTGGGGTCGCCACAGCGGAATGAACCACCAACTTATCCAGCATATGTTTTACGCAGCGGATGCCCTTCCAGCTGCAACCCATCACTGAGAAAAACCCATACACTTTCATTTACACACATACGGACAATTTAGCTTACCCAATCCACCTATACCGCATGTCTTTGGACTTGTGGGGGAAACCGGAGCACCCGGAGGAAACCCATGCGAACACGGGGAGAACATGCAAACTCCACACAGAAATGCCAACTGACCCAGCCGAGGCTCGAACCAGCGACTCTCTTGTGAGAGCGCTACCCACTGCGCCACCGTGCTGCCCGGAATTAAATCTCTGTTTCCAATACTAAGAGCTTTACCTTAACAAAGTCCACAGCTGAGCAGTAGGCAAAAGCAATGCAGTTTGGATCAGACACGCCTGGACCGGATTTCTCCGGAATGATCCACTGGTACTGAGTCATATTACCTGCAGTAATGAGTTTCATTTGCATTTAGATAAGAACATTCCATGTCACATAATGAGGAAAACCTAGCAAATGTTTTACTGAAAGAAAGATAAAGTTTTTAAAAAAGCCTCATTATTAATCCCTGAAATTACTTTTTTGTACATTTCACAGGTGGTGCTTTACAAATGGTGAATGTTTCTTCTTCCTGTACCTGGCATGACGGCTTCGGGTTTTAAAGTAAAAGATCTGACTCCATGTGCTTGTATCGAGTGAGGATGACTAGCTTTATTCATGAACGTGATCAGCAAAACCTGGCCAACTTCAGCTCGGATCATAGGCCCTATAAAATACACACAGGTTATCATTTGTGCATTCAAATGAAGAAAATATTGTTAATTGTTATCACTGAGTCACCTAAAATCTCCAAGTGTGTCTCTTGAGGCACTCTCTCTTTTCTTGTCCTGAAGGTGGCGTCGGTGTATTCTCGATAAACTACTTTCTTATACTTGGAGCCCAGTTTGTTTCCTCCTGTCCCTACAAATAGACTGCCAGGGCTGAGACAAGAATGTGGTTTAAGAAGGCATTCAAACACTGCAGTACCAACAAACGCTTTAGCACATGGACCTGCCTTTTGTCCTCTGTCGTGTTGAAGTTCTGCAGTTCCCATGTGCGATCAGGTGAATAGTCCCACTCCAGCTCTTCAGCACTGATGAAATACTCCACTGTCTCAGATGGTGAGACTGAGGGCTCTTCATATCTTGGTCCTGTCACTTCATACAGCTGCCTCATCCCACTATCGTAGTGATCCCACACTAGACAGCTCAGCTCAAATACACCTACAGTCACAGGAAAGACATACTAGCTTATACTGTAGCAGGTTATTGGAATGATTGATTGATTGATTGATTGATTCACTGATTGATTCACTGATTGATTCACTGATTGATTCATTTATCGAAAGAAGTGTTACATTTGTTCAAATGTTTAAATATATTAAAATGATTTGTTTTGTGATGGTAAAGTTGAATAATTTCTTCAGTCGTTCTCATTATTATCATTTATTATTTGTGCTCATTTATTATTTATTTTTTTGTTATCATCAATATACAATTTATTATAAATAAATTTAAATTACAAAAATACTTTATTTTTATTATAAATCTTTAGTTTGTTTTGTTTACTAGTTTTTTTTTATTATAATACTTTTCACTAAAAAACTGAAGCATGCTGAAATAAATTGGAAAATAAATAGAATACAGAAAACATTATTTAACATTTTTTAATTGTATTTAATAATATTGTTTTTTTTTATTTGTTATGAAATTAAATTTATGAAATAAATTCAATCTTCCTGACCATAAGATACTTTTTTGTTGTACTTTTAAACTTTTATATAAAACCAATCACAACAAGAACCCTCTCTCAAATACTTAAATATGTATTTTGTCAAAAAAAAAAATCAAGTAGCAAAAGAATGAAAATGTAACACGACATTAGTCTGGCCATTTACCCATTTGTCAGCATTTTTAATCATTTCAAATATAATAAAATTCAATATGACCCCTTGTTCTTTTTTTATATTTAATAAGTACAGGCAGAATCTTTTTATTTTCACAAAACTATTTGAAACATTAAAATAGACACTTTTCTGCATAAAAATGTAATGTATTTAAAATCACTCTATAATGCAGACGCCAAACTAATGTCTTGTCATTGACCCATTTATGCAATTTTCAGGAATAGCATGGAACGAGAACATATGGAACTTATACTGACCACTGACATCTGGTTCCATGAACACAGTGACTGCAGTGTGTGGAAACAGGCTCAGCGTGTCATGTGTTGTGCCCTGTTTCTCAAAGGTGTTGCCTTGGAAGTAAATGCCATGAATGTCCATTTCTGAGCCAAGTCCCAAGAGATGCCATCTGACCCTGGACCCCTTATTCATCTCAAGGCCAGGTAGGTTCCCATACATAAAGCCATTCACAGCTGCATTACACAAAAAATGGGTCTGTTTAATGGGTTTGAAACTTTCAAATTACTTTAAATGAATTATTAACCATTATGACTTTCATTTAAACCCCAAAATATACTTCATATGTCTGTTTGTTGCTATTCCAGTGGAAGAACTAAGTATTTTGCACCTCAAATAGATGCATTTGTGCTATTGAATTTAACACGAAGTATTAAAGTGCACAAAGACTAAATTGGAAAATGGCAATTAAAACAATAGAAGATGAATGTGTGTGGGCAGGGAACAAAAATGTAGGTTGCACAGAGCACAGTGCTATAAAGTGAGGCAAATTGCCTGCATGCAAGGTGGTGCTGACCACAACAATGCCTTTTTCTATATTATTACATGTAAATGATATATATTCTTATAATGATATATATTCTTAAGATATTAATATTTGAAAAATAAAAGCCAGGCACTGCTAATCAAATGGCTGAACTGGGTAACACACTCTTTTCCTCTTTAAATGTACCAGATACTTTCTTTTATGTCTCGCATACTTATTGAAAACTTTTGTTCAACCTTTAAACAATTCTGCAATTCTGAGTGTGCCCCACACCGATGAGTGGGTATAAAAAAACACCTATTGGACACTCTCTCCTCTATTTTAAACCACACACACACACACACACACACACACACACACACACACACACACACACACAAATACTGCTACTCTCTGTTAATTTGAGATGCTTCTTTTATCCTTATTTGTAAGTCACTTTGGATAAAAGTAATCATCAAAGGGAGTTTAAATAGTTTGTTGGTCTGGAGCCTTCATGTGTGTCAACACACTGCCCGTACAACAGCTAAAGTTTAGTCAAAAGTGTGTCACAAAACTAAAAAATTATCACAAGCAGTGGGGAAAAAAAAATCAAGGTCCAGATCTCATCCTGACTGAAATGCTGTGGGGAAAAAAGCTCCAAAACTCCTCCAGAATGATCTGAGAGACTGATAAGGTCATACAGAAAATCCTTACTTTGAGTAATTGCTGCTAATAGTGGATCTACAGGCATCTGAATCATAGACCTATGTTTGTCACCCTTGAGTTTTCCATCTTGGCTTTTTATGTTAAATAAATAATGATGTGATGTGAGATGTCATGTGGTGTTGTTTGTCTGAGGTCCAGTCTTCAAAAATGTTCCAATGTTGCATTCTCACACCCCTAAACGTCTTACTAAACAAAAGATACTTTCATTTTTTTTTGCCTTACATGGCTAAATGCTGCACTGGAGTCTGAAGGTCTGAATACTGGGATATAAGGGTCATCAGGTTCTTAAATGCTCAAATGTTTTTCATATTCAGATATTTAAAAAAAAAAAAAGTCCTTTTATACATGCTATACTTTGTATTATATTATTTTTGCATTCACTTACAAAAACTAGTAAACCCTTTTTTGAGGTGTTGTAATCTATGGGTGGAACAGTAAATTTGACATTGTTCTCTCTCCTGGCTCCTTAGTCTCACACAATTTCTTCCCCTTTTCTGAAAGTCATAAACACTATCGTGGAGTTGTTCTATTGTTATTTAAGCAAATTGGAATTTAAATAAAAAAACCTCCCATTCACTGTGCTCTAAGTTTACCCAACTATGGCAACTTCTGCTGCTGAGAAACCTGGAAATGTGAAAAGGGTCTATGGTGTGTGTAAATACCATGCATTTTATTGCTCTCCTGAAAGTCCAGATTTTCTGGGTCTGACTCATTGGTGCCAAAGGTTTCAATGTTCTGATCCAAGTACCAGCTGAGATTTTCATTGAATACAGTAAAAAGCAGAAAAAACTCATGATCCACCTCTTTCTGTTGGAAAATCATATCACATATGAAAAGAAATATTTAGCTTTATTTGCATATGGGTTAATATCACCATTCAGTGGCTAATGCAACAGCTATTTTCATATGTTTGACTCATTTTACCTGAGTGCCACTGGATGTCAGCGCATCTTTCTTACACACCAGCAGGGGGCCTGCGAGGCCAGAGTTAGTGTCTCTGACTGCATCACTAGAGGAGAAGTACAGGTAGGAAATACAGGGAGGGTCACTTTCAGATGGTCCTTCCTTCAACTTCCACATGTAGGTGACCGTTTCACCTGGCTGAACTTCATATCCTTTCCTTTTTATACCTACAACATTAGAAGACATTTATTACACAGGGATTTAAACAGACCTTTGACTCTGGACAAAGGAGTTTGCATGTGTTAAGCTCCTGTGTTCACTATGAAATGGAGTATACTTTGAAAGCATATACTGTAGAAAAGATGCTCAAGGCTTTCCACTGTAGACAAATGAAGCTCAAACAGATATGGATAATGTTAAATTTCAAAAGGTGATGCCAATGATGTCAATTTGGAGCCGGAGTCTGTGCGGCAGTAATCATGGAGGATGAACACACAAAAATATAGTCACTCTCAGTTTTCATAGCATTATTAGAAAAACAAAACAATTAAGTATAAATCAGCATAAGAACTAATATGATAAAAAATGTGTTTAAAAAATTGAGTAACTTGGGTGTATATGTCATTTGTTTACATGGAAAGGGTAGGATTTTTGACCAATACTGCAGCCAGCTACCAGGGGGCGATCAAAAATGTTTGGCTTCTTTATTTTTCTTATTTTAGCATATGGGTAAAAAAAAAAAAAATAAATAAGTATACCCTGAGCTTTAGCCAGATGCTGTAAAATAAGTCTTACCATCTTGATAAAATACTCCCTCAAAGGGTTTGTCGTACTGGAGTCCATGAGGCTGGATGCTGTAGTGTCTGTCAGCTTTGTTCATGAACATTACCTGAAGTGTATCTCCAACCTCTGCCCTCAGTACTGGACCTACAGGAACCATGATGGTAGTGCAAACCAGACTTATAAAACATTCTCTAGCAAATGCTGATAATATTATTGGTATTACAATGATCCACTTACCCAGAATGCCTAGATGAGTCTGAGCACTGGTTCGTTTTCTCTTTAAGGTGAAAGTCTTATCTGTATATTCTCTGTACATCACCTTCCAGTACTTTCCACCAATTCGGCTATCATTGGCCCCAAAGAAAACCTCCGAAAAGCTATGGATGAATAAAGGATAGGAATAAACATACACTTTCATATATTTGTAGTGCATACATATAATGCGAATGTGAATTATAATTAGATATTCTACCTCCCAGGATCGGTCAGAGACTCATTGGTCAGTTGGTTTATCCCTGATGGTCCGTAATCCCACTGAACCTTTTCAGCAGCAATGAAATACTTCCTGATCTTCCCACTGAGAGGAGCCGTGGAGCTCGCCTCATCACTGCAGGACGACACATTGAACAGCGCCTGCATACCAGCTATTGAAGACAACAGGCAAATGGTATCTGCAATGTTATCTTAAATAACATTTATTTAAATAAATAAAAGATTACTACAGACAAATAAAAACAAATTAGATTAAAATGAATAATAAACATTTGATTAAAAATAAATAAGTAAATGTGTACTGTGATAAGAAAATAGTAAAGAAATGAATATAGTAAACTTCATGGAAACCACATATTTAAAACACAGACATTATATTCTATTGTAGTTGGGTGTCTTTGTATCTAATAGATTTAAACATCTTTTTTGAATATACCAAAATAACATTTTATTTAGACAGTTTTAGATTTGTTATTTAAAGATTTAGTTTTTTACTTTATTATATTGTAGTCTTAAACTTTATTTATTCATTCATTCACTTTGTTTAAACAATTTACTTTAATTCAATCATCATTATTTACAAAATACTAATACATCATTCAAAATCATATCTTATATATTTATGTATCTTTCAATAACATTTATATTGCAATATTATTTGTTTACTTGTTCTTTATTATTATTTATGCATATATAATGTAAACATTTTGTGTCATCCAAAAACATTCTTCCTTCAATTTTACCTTGCAGATGATCGTTGACCTGGCAGTTTAACAGCCACGTCCCTATTGTGGCAGGAATCATGTCTGCAGTGGCAAAAGTGGCAGAAAACAGACTCATGACATCCGCACGGTGCCCACGGTCCAGGAGCGTGTGCCCGTGGAAATAAACAGAGTGAATGTCGATCTCATTGCCCATGCCAAAAAGATGTAGAGCAACTGTGCGGTTTTGGCAAAACTCTATGCCCGGTAGGTTGCCATACATGTATCCATTAATGGCTGAAAAATGGAGAACATTTACTTAAAGACTCAAACCGCTGTCTTGGCTTTTTAAAACTTTTTAAAATTAACAGAGAATTGCTTTTTTATTTTTCCATTTTTTTAAAAAACATTTTCATTTCATAGATTGAGTTTTGATATACGTACCGTGCATCAAATTAGATTCTTGGAAATCTTGACTGGCAGGATCTACACCATCTGGGTCGGAGCAGAAGCTCTGGATGTTCTCTTTCAGGTACCAGCTGATGTTCTCATCCACCACACTGAACATGAGGATGAGATCCTGGTCCACATCCACACGCTGAGCCTGATGCTGCTCTGAAGCGGACGTCTCACACAGGGTTCCTGATGGAGGGAGTTTCAGATGAAGTCACATTCAAAGGAATTTTACCTCATAAAGACGTTTACCAGGCAACAAGCCAAATTAATTTAAGGAAATATTTTAAATACAATTATTTAAATTTAATAACCATAATAACACTACTATTATTAGTTATTTATTGTAATTATTGTTTTTAGTATTATTGTAGTATTGAAAAGTAAATAAGTGAATGAATTACTAAATAAATAGAAGCTTCAAGGTAAATGAACTTGCACATATTAATTACAATTATAGTTGTAAAGTTATTTTGACTTAAACTATGGCAAAAAAAATTACAATAATTATGCCAAATATTACAAACCCTTCTCTGGAATGTCTTAATCTTCCATGTTCTTTGAGAAATATATTTCTTGCAATTAGGGAAATGTAGGGAAAGAGAAAAATATACAATAATATTAAAAATGAACTACAATTAGAAAACAAACGGAAAATTCAAGGTTATTTACCTTCCATAATTGGATTACAATGCTTACATAATATACATTTAAATGTAGTTCATTGTGCAGTTTTTAAAAAATAATAATAATTTAACAATTATTTTTAAAAACACATAGCCCAGAGGTTTTTTATGTTTATATACTGAATATGTAATGTACTAATTTGAATTTAGGGAGGAACATAAAGAAGAAATAATTCTTTTCAACTGTAGTGTTATTACACCTAAACGAAAAATGCTAAATTTCAGTAGCACATTGAATTAAGCATAAAACTGAATAGAAAGACTAAAATGTATTTTAATGTACAATGCACTCCAATAGTCATAGATTTATTTACAATTAAAAAAAAAAAAAAA
>CAIGQW010005633.1:8102397-8115575 GCA_903798125.1 Danio choprae
TTGACCTTTATCTAACATATACTGTATATGTTTGGTAGCAGTCAGAATGTCTGCAAGCTTTACCTTTCTTGCAGGTGAGAAGGGCTCCAATAAGGCCAGAGGAGATGTCCTGTGAAGCACTGACGTGTGAATGGTAGGCCCAGGTCAGGCAGTTTGGGTCATCCTCCTGAGGGGCAGATTCTGCTTTCACAATCCAGGTGTATGTGTAGTTTCTCCCTGGAGGAACACCATCATCCTGCTTCAGACTGTCTGAGGTTCCGTCTGGATACAACGCACCTGGTGGAGACATCATTACATTACAGGAGAAAAAAAAACCTCATCAAAATAAATCATTGAATTGTGACATAATTATTGTGACAATAAATTATTCAATATAAAATCACATATCTTGCATCTTACAATTCAGATTTTTCTTCTCATAATTGTGACATTAGGACAATTCATTAAGTCAGAATTTTAAATGTCAGAATATAGTCTGAATTGCAAGATTTAAATTCAGAATTGCAAGAAAAAATTAATAATTATCAGTTTACTTTATATCTTAGACTTCAGAGAAAAGAAAATCTCAATTAAAAATGTGAAAAAGTCTGAATTGCGAGACCTCTTTTGATAACATGCAATTGCGAAGTCAAAGTTCTGAAAAGAAATCTAAATTGTGAGATATAAACTCAGAATTGTAAGATGTAACTTATTGTGAAATTGCATGAAATGAAATATACACAGAATTGTGAGATGCAAATTAACATGCGATTGCAAAAAAAGTGGTAATTAAAAAACTAAAATAGCAATATATAAACTCAAAATTGTTAAATGTAAATTAACATGCAATTGTAAATAATGAAGTTGCAGTTCTAAATCAATCTATATCGTGACACTGTAAAATAAATGATGCAAGATGTACAGATTAACATGCAAATGTGACAAATTAAGTCAGTTCTTAAAATAAAATTTAAATTGTAAGATTTCAACTTAAAATTGTTCATTAAAATTAAATTACAAAAAAAGTCACAGTTAAGAGAAAAAAGTTAGAATTGTTAAATGTAAGCTCAGAATTATGAAAGGTAAAATAGTCAAATTGGCTATTCGTTGGCGCAGTGGGTAGCACAATCGCCTCACAGCAAGAAGGTTGCTGGTTTGAGCCTCGGCTGGGTCAGTTGGCATTTCTGTGTGGAGTTTGCATGTTCTCACTGTGTCAGCGTGGGCACCCCTCCGGGTGCTCCGGTTTTCCCCACACTCATATGTGAATGGGTGTGTATGGATGTTTCCCAGTGATGGGTTGCGGCTGGAAGGGCATCCGCTGCATAAAACATATGCTGAATAAGTTAGCGGTTCATTCCGCTGTGGTGGTGCCAGATTAATAAAGGGACTAAGTCGAAAAGAGAATGAATGAATGAATGAAAATAGTGAAATTTAGAATTGTAAGAAGTGCGCAATTGTGAAAAATATAATTGCAGTTCTGACAAAAAGGCATCAGAATTTTGATACACACAATTGTAAACTGTAAATTTAGAATTGTCAGAAAAAAACATATCTATTTATATCTAGCTATAGAGATATTTTTTATAAAGTCAAAATTGTGAGATCACCTAAACACCCATTTTGAGAAATAAAGCTCCAAATCTGATTTTAAAAAGTCAGAACTGAAATATGCAAACTGTAAATTACAATAAATGAACTCAATGTGGTGAGAACGAAAGCAATAGAAAAATATACACTCAGAATTGTGAGAAAATTGTCAGAAACAACTCAAAATTAAGAAAAAAAACATAATCACAACCATCTTTCTTATTATTTTCTATCCCAAGGTAGAAACGGAAATGATCAGCAAGAAGGAGTGAATGAGACAGAAAGAGGCTTTACCTTCTGAGTCTTTGGCATAGAAGACGCCGTGTGGATGCATGGAGTAACGTCTGGAGCCAAAGTTCTTCATGTGCACTATGATAACATCCTGCTCTTCAGCCCTCATCACGGGCCCCAGGTAACCCAGCCAGGGGGGTTTGGGGACCTCCTGAGAGTAAGAAGAATCTGTGTACTGCCTGTAAATTGCCTTTTTATACACACTGCCAATCCGCCGAGACCCGCGCTGCAGAAACACTGATGCCTGCCTGAGAAAGAAGAAATTCTGAAGAGTTTTCTAAAGAATTATAAACTTAATGGGATGATACAAAATGGTTGGGATTGTTGTGACATTTGATCTTTGATAAAGTTTTGATATTTAATTTGATCTTTGATAAAAAAAATAAATAATAAAAATTAAAATTTGTCTGAATGATTAAAACAATGAACAGGATGGCAATTATATAAATGCCATATACATAATTATTTTATTAAAAATAAATTTACTGTATCAAATGTTTTACATTTATACATTTATCACATATGTTATACACAAAATGTTTTTATGTTAATTTCTAACAAAAAAACATTGGTACAAAACGATGACATTAAAAGTCAAGATATGATACTTCTATATATAAATGTTTATATTGTGCTGAAAAGTCAAAACCATGACAAAACGCTCATTGCAAAGTAAAACCATAATTATGAATTATAGTTAAATTATTAAAATATAAAAAATAAAGGGCAAATTTAGGGTAACTAAATATGAATAAATTATTATAAGAAGGTGTATATTCCTTGATAACTTTTGTATTTTTGTAAAAAAATTTACCCAATTGCTTGGAAACAAAATGCAAGGATAAGCATATTCTTAAATAATTAAATATATATGACAAACAACTAAAAAAATTAAGAACATCTGATATTTGAAGAAATTAGGTATTTTATGGGCAGTTTATTGCTGAATATTCAAAAATCTCCATGTTGTACTTTGATCCACAAGATTCCTATGGGTCTGCTTTGGGAAATTTTCCCATTCTTCATTTGTTGTAGATTGTAAAACTTCAAAAACTTTCTCTCTCTACAAATTCTTAATTGGGTTCAGGTCAAGGCTCTGAGTAGGCCACTCCAGAGTGCAGAATGTTAATGTTGTTATGCCTGAACCATTGCTCGACCACTCCTGCAGTATTCTTTTGGTCATTATCAATATTTGGTTGTAGTGAGACCTTTTTTTGTGTGTGATTGTGAACAGGGCATGATTATTTTTAAACAAGCTCAAAAGAGCAATTTTGGCCTTATTTATTGATATGAAAATAAGATTTAGATTTTATTTTTTTAAACTTAGTTTTATATGTATATATTTTCTGTATGTATAGATTTTATATACACCTTCAACATTTCTCACATTATCACTGTTAATTTGCTATAGTTAAGAAAATGATAATAAAATATGACAAGAACTCAAGAATGCAGAATAAATTCATCTTGTTAATGTCAGAACCTTTGATAGAAAAGTACAGTATGTAATGAATTACAATCAAACAAACATAATTCAAACAAGTACTAGTATGATAATATTTACAGTATCAATAGTATCAATTTGTTGTCCCCCCCTATTCTCAATGACAGCCTGTAGTCTCCAGTTTCACGCAAACCTGAACTTCAGCAATTTCCCAGACTTACTGCTGCAGCTTTTCCAGCCCTTCTTGGTTTTTAGTGTACAGTATGAAGAACTTTTGGGAATAATATGTCACAGTTTACTTTATTTTGCTATCCTTATTTACATAAATTAATACTAGTGTCTTGACCCCACTTGTAAGGAAGTCTGCACATATGAATTACAATTGTCGACTTTTAAAATAAAACTATAAACATAACCAACTATATACTGTATGTATGCAATTGCATTTACTACATTTGTGTATTGTGTAATTATTATGTAGTTTTATTTAAAAATAATAATAAATTCAAGTTGTATTACTTACGTATAAATATAATTACGTAAATATGTTTCCATTTATTTATTTATATGAATAAATAAATGTCTTACTCATCCTCTGCAATACGCTTCCCATTGATCAGATTCTGTCCACTTGGTGCATAATCCCACTCTTCCTCTCGAATCCCAACATAGAAGGTTCTTTCCACTCCAGACACCTGTGCTAAAACAGCACAGAAGATGCTCAAACCTCCCAAACACTCCAGGAAAGAAATCATAGTCTCCGCAAAAACACAACTGCCCAGCTAGAGTCCTCAAATAATTTTGCAGCAGAGATCTGTGAAGCCCTGCATTATTACATGACAGCAGAGCAATGAAGATGACCAGTCATGAGCCATGATAACAGCCTTTCACACACCCATTAAAGTCATGGCAAGCCCTTCCCTGTTGGAAAAGTCCATCTGTAAAAGCTGGCAGGAATATAGTAACCATTGTCATTAGCTGTTTCAGGTTGATTATGACTTGGTGAATACTGATAAACCATTTATCAGAGCAATAAATAACATGGTCGCAGGGGTTTAAAGTAGTCGGAATGGGATTTGGAACATGGTAGCTGTTAACAACCAACTTACAACAGCTAATGACCAGCTTAGACCAGCCAGAAAGCAGCTATCATGTACTTAAACACACCTACTGGATTTCTCAGCAGGGCTTAAACATGAAAAGAGTCTGTAACATATATTTGACCTGTCAGAATGATAAACTCCAGATATCTACTATTCTAGCCTACTAAATGTCCATTGATTATTTCAAATTGCTGGAGAGGTCGTATTTTTTTTCGCCATAGATTAGAATTATTTTCCAGTATTATCTACAACAAAATGTTTTTTAATGTTACTTTCCGACCAATCTGATATTATTGTAGAACAAAAGCTGGATCTGTTTAACTGAAACATGGCATAAAGAATCTGACGGTCTTCTTTTTAATGAATTGTTTCCTGGTGCTATGAATTATTTGACCTCCCACAATCTACTGGTAGAGGTGGTGCTATCATTATATTGCATAAACAAGGTAAAAAAGAAATCCGTAAATTAGCAGTTTTCCGTATTTTGTGATTATATTTTTTTATTTAATCCCCGTTTATTTATGCTTTTAATTTGTATTATTTTAATTGTATTTCTTCTATCAACTTTTACCCTTAAAAAATTCAAAAAAGGGACTTTTATTAACATTTTTAATAGTTTAAAGTGATATATTGTCTGGGTTGGTGTTGTATATTATGGTACAAAAATGTTTATAGTACTTTTGTTTTCAGTTCGAAAACGAGCCTCCAGATTTCCTTAGGTGCTCCGTTTTATACAGTACACACAACTGGTGGAGATGAGAAGCAAGAAACTATACTACAAATGTATACAGTGCCCATATGCATAGATGTAACAGCAAGAAAACAACATTAACATTATACCAAACATGTAAAAAAAGCAAACTTCCTGTCGCTAGACATTTTCTGATGATATTCTGTAAAGTCATTGCCTATCAGAATTGAAAATATGTACTGTAGTGGGACTATCATGCAGCAGTTATTATAAAGGACTTTCAATAGTGAAATTTAGTGACTTTTTCACAATTCTTTGAAGAGCATGACAATAAAAAACATGAACAATATTATACGAATGTAACAAAGTTTGCTCATTTGTACTAAATTTTGTGAGTTATGAGCTATGTGTTGCGAAATGAAGCGAATGGATGGATGGAATTGTTTGTTTGCTTTTTAACAAATAATTGTTAGCAATCATAGAAACTCTAAACTCAATCAGTGGGCTACTTAAAAATCACAGCCTTTCTAACATTCCTGCTTCAGCTCAACTTCGTAATGCACAAAACTGCACTCGCATTACCCCTTTTTGATTAACATTTTTGTATTTTCTGGTGTCTCACTCTCTCCAGTTTTGCGGTTTATGACACCTTTTCTCTCTCAAAAATTAAAAGGTGTGACTTTCACCATCTTGTCTTTTCATGTCATGTTTTGATTATATTTGTCCTGTTGTTTTGAGTATCATAAATGTCTCCCTGTGCACTGGTGTTGTACCAACAGCATTTAAAATAGCTGCTGTCACCCCTATGCCAAAAACTAACAACAAGGACTGCAATAACCGGAATAATTTCCACCCCATCTCAAATCTCCCATTTCTTGACAAAATTCTTGACCAATTTGTGGCTTCTCTGCTTTCTCATCATTTTTCTTCTGATCTTTTTTGAGCCACTTTAATCTAGATTCCATAAAACAGGGAAACAGAATTAGTTCAGGTCAGCTAGTTAATTTAAGTTCATTTTAGTAATTTAATAATTAGTTAATTTTAGTTACCGATCCCTCTCAATATTAGTGGCATGATATTTTAGTTGCAGGCTTAGAGTCTATTTTTTGGAGTTGCAGGTTCTGCATTGAAATGGTTTACCTTTCTGGTAAGCAGTTTGTTGTGATGGATGATTTCACGATGGTGTTCCCCAGGGATCAGTATTAGGCCCTCTACTTTTTAGTATTTTTCTTTTCCCTCTTGGCCAGCTTAATTTTCACTTTCATGCTGATACTCAGATTTATATACAATCAAAACCAGACATCAATGTGTCCTCTCTCTCCTAATGTCTTACTGAAATTTAAAAAATGAACGTCTGAAAATGTTTAAATAGTGACAAGACTGAAGTGATGCTTATTGGTTCACAGCATAAAATGCGAAAATCAAAGCCCACAATCATAAGTGTGGATTGTTCTGCTTTACAGTTTTACTTGATCTAGCCTGCAGAATCACTCACAGTTTTTAAATTATCACTTAAAACATACTTTTTTGTTGTTGTTGTGTGTCATTTGAGATATTAATTTGCCTTTTATTATCTTGACTTGGTTTTGTGTGTATCTTTTAGCTTTATTTTTATGCATGTAAAGCACTTTGAGATGCTACTTTTAAAGGCACTATATAAAATAAATTATTATAATTATTATTATCAAAGAACAAAGTCAAAGAACAAACGTATGCATTATAAAATACATTAAAAGTCAAGATATTATAATTATATTTATAAATATATTTATATTTATGTGTACAAAAAATGATGAACTTTTATCTGTCAACATTTTGTGATATTCTGCCATACTAAAAAAAATAATCATTCATTCATTCATTCATTTTCATTTCGGCTTAGTCCCTTTATTAATCTGGGGTCGCCACAGCGGAATGAACCGCCAACTTATCCAGCATATGTTTTACGCAGCGGATGCCCTTCCAGCTGCAACCCATCACTGGGAAACATCCATACACACCCATTCACACACATACACTACGGACAATTTAGCTTACCCAATTCACCTGTACCGCATGTCTTTGGACTTGTGGGGGAAACCGGAGCACCCGGAGGAAGCCCACGCCAACACAGGGAGAACATGCAAACTCCACACAGAAACGCCAACTGACCCAGCCGAGGCTCGAACCAGCGACCTTCTTGCTGTGAGGCGAACGTGCTATCCACTGCGCCACCGTGAGGCCAAAAATAATAATAAACAGCTTAAAAATATATAATTGTGACTATAATAAAAATGTAGGTTAATGCTTTCTAAAAATACAACCATAAACATTATTGAAATAAATCTTAACTGCAATTAATATTGAATTAATATATAGGTCAATTAATTAAGAGTAAGTGTAAAGATTCCACTTTTAATACTAGTGTTTTTAACACTAGTGTCGGCTCATGCCAGTTTTCTTGACACCCAATAGCCGTTGACTTGTACTTTATGAATTATCAAGGACACTGTTTTCAGTTACAAATGTTATTTAATGCTGAGAAACAAAAACCCATCATTGTCACCATCATCAACATATGTACAAGCATTTTGACTGTAAAATGTTATATTCATTCATTCATTTTCTTTTTGGCTTAGTCCCTTTATTAATCTGGGGTCGCCACAGCGGAATGAACCACTAACTTATCCAGCATATGTTTTACACAGCGGATGCCCTTCCAGCCGCAACCAATCACTGAGAAACATCCATACACACTCATTCACATACATACACTATGGACAATTTAGCGTACCCAATTCACCCCATTCATGTCTTTGGACTCGTGGGGGAAACCGGAGCACCTAGGGGAAACCCAGGCGAACACGGGGAGAACATGCAAACTCCACACAGAATAAAATGTTATATTCTTCTAATATTCTTTAAAAAAAAAAAAACATGGGTACAAGCAGTTATTCTGGACAGCGCCTTTCCTCTAGATGGCAGCAGCGAGTCTCCACTGCCGTTCAGCAAATCTAAACATACATAGAAGTACTTAAGCGTTTCCGTCAAAGGCAAAATGGTGGACTTGTTATTATCTCTGGCGCTCTGCAAAAATATAAAAACCAGTCTGCATATACTCTCCTAGACGCTTCATCACCATGTTTAAAAAAGCTAAGAGGTGCAATTTCAGGCGGCGGAATGACTCGGAGGATGAGGAGAAAGAGGAGCAGCAGCACTCCGGTGGGCCCGGGGCTGAAGACTCCGCGAGCCCGAGTGAGTCCAGCAGCGGCCCCGCTCCTGGAGCAAACGTGCTGAACAACCACGGAAACGGATTTCAGCCAGGTGCTGTCAAGGCCGTTAAAGAGAAGAAAAAGAAGAAAGAGATCCGAGAGGAGCCGAAAGCAAGTCTGCTGAGCTTCCAGGATGATGAAGGTGCGCATTCACTGCACCACGAAATAAAATATACATAAAACGATTATTCATGAGTTGCTAGTGTAGATGTAGTTTATTTACCGTATCATTCATTGCAGTATTTTTAAATTGTGTTCGTGTTATTAAAGTGACAGTCACTCACAAACCGAAAAGCATGAGCTACTTGGCGTATTATGTTAAGCTAGTTTTAGCCAATTAGGACTCCGCTTGTAATTTAAATATTCCCAGTGATTGGTTAATGTTGCAGTGAAAAGTGACAAGGCACGACATTTATTAAATATTAAACGTTATAGAAGTATCTATAATGGATATAGTTTAAGTTGTACTCTACCAGAATATTAATTGGCTAGATGTTGTTCTTGTTCTAGGAAGCTTGTTTCTGACACTGATTAGAAATAAAGGATCATCTTGCTTATTTTTATCTCACTCTTCTGACTGTATTTTTTTTATCTTAGAATTGTGAGAAATAATCTCGCAATTGTATGTTATAAATTACGAATTGTGAAATATATAACTTGCAATTTAGACCTTTTTTCTTAGAATTGCATGACACCCTCACAGTTTTGGGAAAAAAATCAGAATTGCCATATTTATAAAGCCCAATTTAAAAATAAACATCCCATCCACCTCAGAACTAGACTTTGTAACTTGCAATCGTGATAAATAGATGTTTTTAGGAAAAAATTCAGAAATATGAGTAGAAAAGTAAAAATTGTGGGTTTATATCTACCAAATTCTATTTTTCTTGTAACTCAGATTTAATTTCTTGTGATTACAAGCAGGATTTTTGAGATTCTGTAATAATAACTAAAAAACTAAATTCTAATGGGAAAAAAAATCTGATTTAAGCTTTCAAAAACATTTTTCTGTAGTCCTGTGTAGTAAATAGCTCTTTGATGCCTGAATTATAAGTCAAGACTGAATGGTTCAAAAATCTGTCTTCATTCATCACTTTTTTTTCCCACTGTGCATCTGTCACTATTAGATGAAGCAGAAGTTTTCCGTGTGAAGAAGTCCAACCACAGCAAGAAGATCGTCAAGCAGCTCAAGAAAGAATACAAGGAGGATTTGGAGAAGAACGTACCAGAGCAAAGCACACGCATTGGTACCAAACATATTTTGTTTTTTCATTCTTTCATGCATTTTGATAATCCAAGAAAGTAGTCTTAATCTTGAGGAAAACCTCAAAATATAAACTGATTATATTCACCCTTATTTTGTTCCAAGACTTTGGCTAGACTCCTAAACAAAAATTAAATTTCAGACAGAGACAGCTTTACTATGCTATGTGAGACTATAGTTTGTTTTAATTGCTTGTTTATGTTAATGTTTTATATTTGATTTTTAGTAAATTACTTATAATTATTAATTTTTTAAAATCTTTTCACCTAAACCATTCCTTTGATCTAGCTAATTAAACTCAAAAGTCTGCATTATCACTTACTATTTTGTTTGGTCCAGGTGGTCAGAATCTGTCCATTAAAGAGGAGCCCATAGAGGGCAGCAGAGCCAGCAGTGAACAAGGAGAGGAAGAAATGGAGGTGGACAGCAATGAGGATCAGGAGGAGGAGGGCGATCAGAAGTCTACAGGTGGAGCATTTAGAGAAAATCTATCAGCCCTCAGCTTACTCAGACCAGGTGAGAATTCCCATCAAAAACAGTAGAGTGAGTCGCAGGACCAACGTCAACATGATTAGGCTATTTGAGCTTTTTAAGAAAAAGTGATACAGGCTAAAACCCTTCTTTGCACACTTGTTAATTTGAGTTGAAACCTGTTAAGTTTTTTCTTTTTTTTTTTTTTCTTTTTTTTTGCATTGAGCCTTATATCTTCACTTTAGCAGCACGTACAACCCCAAATCAGAAAAAGTTGGGACGGTATGGAAAACGCAAATAAAAAAGAAAGTGATTTCTAAATGTACTTTGACTTGTATTTTATTGCAGACAATACAACAAACATTATTTAATGTGTTCCATGTGTTTTCTTTTTTTCTTTTTATTTATTTTTTTAATAACCATGTATTCCAATTTTGGAAAGAGTAAAGCATTTACCATTTTGTAATGTTGCCATTCCTTTTCACAAAACTTAAAAAATGTTTAGGGATTGAAGACACCAAGTGATAAAGTGTTTCAGGTGTAATTTTGTCCCATTCTTCCTGAAAACAAGGTGGGCAACAGTACAGGTCTTTGTTGTCGCATTTTGCGCTTTAAAATGCACCACTCGTTCTCTATTGGAGACAGGTCTGGAATGCAGACAGGCCAATCAAGTACCTGTATTTGGAATTCACTACTTTGGAAATCACTACTTTATGTGTGTTTTCTATACTGTCCCAACTTTTCCTGATTTGGGGTTGTACATACACCACACTTCACAGTTTTATTCATATAATCTGAATGCTGAATTGTATTTTAACAAACTTTTTGAAAATCATTTAGTTTTGTTTTGTTTTTTTATACGTAATTAATGTAAAGTTTATAAATCACTGTTTACACTACACTACTTTTCAACAGGTGAGATTCCTGATGCGGCCTTCATTCATGCTGCACGTAAACGTCGTCAGATGGCTCGAGAGCTCGGCGGAGACACTCCACTGGTCGAGAATGATGCGACAAACAAACGTCTCGTCCACGAAGATGAAAACGGAGACATGGATGATGATGAAGATGAAAAGAGAATCGTCTTCAGTGGAGTCAACACGAAGAGTCAGAGGCAGAAAATAGCAGAGGAGATTGGTCAGTGTTTGACGTGTGTGCGCAGCTCAAAACTAGTAATCTGAAATCCTTAAATAGAGTTCTAGAAGTCCCCATTCACCCTCTTTAGAGCAACTGTCTAATCAATGTCACATTATTTTAAATGAGTCATTCCAAACTATTAATAGGAATTGTGCGAAGAAACTAAATCCTGGAAAAGACATTCATGGAACCAGGGTCTGACCTTCGTGTTTACTTTGAATGTGTGTTGTGTTTCAGGTATTGAAGGCAGTGATGATGAAGCTCTAGATAATGGACAGGATGAAGAAGTGAGCCGTTGGGAGCAGGAGCAGATCAGGAAGGGCATTAGCATCCCACAGGTATGCTAAAAACCAGTATCTGTCTTCCTGTTTATAAATATAGTTAATATAGACATATTTATTTATTGATAATGCTTAAATATTTTATTTGAATGCTTATATTTTTGTTGATTGATTGATTTGAAAGAACAGTGTTTAATGTTTTTAATGATCATATCCATTTAGGTCCAAACCCAGTCTGAAGATACAAGCATGTATTACCAGGGCAGTTATGATGCGCAGCCGTATGGTGCATCCTACGCCATGCCGTTTAACTACACCACTGTCGCAGCAGGAGTTGACAATAGCAAACCGCTGAAAGCAGAGCTGTCAGTTCCCTATCCCATTCCCTCTTGTGACCTGACCCCTATAACCACAGATCTGGTAAAGAAACGTCTCCTAGACAGGTACGGTCTGAACTGCCTTCTCATCGGCGGTCACTGTACCCCCCCCCCCCCCCTCAAAATCCCCAGTTCCTAGTTGGTATTTCCTAGGATTTTACCAAAGTGTACCAACAATTTATAATTCCCATTTTAATTCCTTGATAAATCTGATGCACGTGACATGATTATCATTTAAAGATGCTCACAAGATGCAAATCTCCTTGCATGTGGATCCTAGTTAATTTTTGCATATCTCAGACCATGTGTTGTTGCTCCATGTACAGCAGAAGTGTAACATTTACCAATAAATACTAATTGGCCGGCCTATTTAATAGAGGCTTGGTCAACCAAATATTGATTAGTTGTTTGGTTGCAGATGAAATTTGAAAGCTGTTTTATATTTAATTAGCAGAATATTATTGGACGGTAGGAACTGCAAATAATATTTTGTGAAATTCTCAACAGAAAGCAGCACAGACTAAAAGATTGATTTTGAGATTTAAGAATTTAGGTCAGTATTGATGGAAAATTAGGAATCCGTGTTGTTAATCCAGCATTAGTGTGTATCTATTATAGTTTATGCATGAAATTGACACCAATACAGGTCTGTAAACGGTAATTGAATTAAATGTCACTTCTTCAGTTAATGATTTTGGACATCTGAAATGGCCCAAAAAAAACCAACATATTTCTTTAGACAAAACGGTCTTCATCAGGACATGTGCAACCCTAGTGACGCCTCATCACTAATAATAAATCTCTCTCTGACTCCCCTGTGCACCAGGCTGAGCTTCATGCGTCAGGGGCACAATACCAATGCCCGGCGCTATCAGCAGATCCAAGAGGATCTGGAGGCCTCCAAAAAGGCCATCCAGGTCCTGGAGGGCTCCTCTGTGGAGGCCGCAGACAAATATAGATTCTTGCAAGAAATGCGAGGGTATGTTGGAGACTTGCTTGAGTGTTTGAGTGAAAAGGTAAGAATGAATGCATTTGCTTTTACGTTGCTGCTGTTTGTTGTTTTTCTGTATTTTTTTTTCCACTGCACTTGTTATTAATTTATTTTTATACATTTGGAGGATGTTGCTTGAGTCAGCATTTTGAAGTTAATAAGAATTTTCAAAATGTATTTTATCTTAAATGATCAGAAAAGTAAACATGAGAGCATTTACATTATATATATTATTTACACACACACACACACACACACACACACACACACACACACACACACACACACACACACACACACACACACACACA
>CAIGQW010005633.1:8115585-8127386 GCA_903798125.1 Danio choprae
CCTCTGCATTTTTAGCAGTCCAGCGGCTCATGTTTTCATCAGTTCATGGATTATGGTGTAATCCTCCATCTTTTTTTCCCAGCTGATGCAGAAAGAGATGGGCTTTCTGTGTTTGTCTCATTTCTTTCAGCTATAGAGGCACAATATGCACAAATCTTGGTGTCTTTGTTGCGGCATGGAGAAGATTACTAAGTGTTTTTAGATTTTAAAAAAATGGTTTATCTAATACATTTTCACATTATTAATCATACTACGTATTAATCATAAGTTTACATTCATACTTTTTGGTTGAGACTTCCAATATATTAGCCACTAACTAGCTAGTTACAATGTTGTTGAGCCACTTTTTTTAATATGAAAAGTAATAAAAGGCATAAAAGTAAATCTTTATCACACTAGTGGATTATACTGCCCTTTAAAAGCAAAATTGGTGTGCAATATTGACACTATTGTTTTATTAATTAGTATTTATTATTATTTAAAGTAGCAATTAAGCAATATTTTGCAGATGTGGGGTACTTTGGTTGGATTGGTGATGTCATGTATAAATAAATTATGCTGAAATCACTAGAAGATGCCATCAAATCCCTGCTTATCTGAATAATTCAAACGATTCATTCAAAACTGCTGATTTAGAAGGAAATCAAAGGATTGTTTTTGAATGGATTTGGAGTCATTGACTCAAATTTGTTCAAAAACGGATTAATACATTTTAATTGGCAAAAGAACAGTCAGCGTTGGGTCTAAAATGTAATCCACTTGATGTTAACTTTTACATGACTTTTTCATATTTTGTAATCTAAATTAAAAAAAAATCTGCTTATACAGGAACTATTTTTTTATTACTTGAATTATAGTATAATTGTAGATATTGCACAAAGGTCTTAGCATTAAGCTATTATTTAAATGCATATTAGCTTGTCTCAAGGATGTGCTATTATCTGCATTAATATGTGGTGCATGTCTATAAAATTATTGAGTGCAGCAGTTTTCTGACTTTAAAAATCTCACAAATTTTCTCCTATTTTCAAACACTTTGCTTCAAATCAAAGTTTCTAAGGTCCCTAAATCTACTGAAAAGGTGAATAGATTCAGCTGAAATGTCATTTCAGTGGTATTGTTAACTACCCTGAAAATACGTTATTGCTAACTGGAAGTCTTTCACAGAAGTCTCCTACTACTCTGATTGTTTTTTTTTTGTTTTTGTTTTTATTTATTTATTTTTTTAATAAAACCTCATAACAAGGTAAAGCTCAAAGGATTTACACAAACGGAAACCAATTTGAATCCAGATCTAAAGGGCTTTCTGTCCAAAGCAAATCATGGCTGCATTTGGTCTGATTTGGCTTTGTCTCCTCCATGCCACAGCAGAAAACACTGAGCCCCTCGTCTCGGTCTCCGGCCCCTTGTGTTTGGTTCAGCTGTCACAAAAAGCATCGTATCTTTCAGGTGCCTGTCATTCTGGAGCTAGAGGCCGCCATGCACCAGTTACTTCGGCAGCGGGCTTCCCGTCTCGTCCAGAGAAGACAGGATGATATTAAAGATGAATCGTCGGAGTTTTCCAGCCTTTCAAGTCAGTCCATCTTGAAGGTTTTTACTTTTTATTTGAATGGCCTCATAGTTTTTTTGTTTTTGTTTTCTTCCTTTTGTTTTGTTACACAGTTATGATTATTTGTAGATGAAAATAATACATAGAGATAGTAGTGTGTGTGTGTGTGTGTGTGTGTGTGTGTGTGTGTGTGTGTGTGTGGAATTGAGATAAATGAAAGCGTGTGACTTTTGGATGGTGAAAGCTTACTGGCTTCTTGTTGATCAGTGTTTGAACTGAAACATTGCTAAGATGCTGAGCAGGTAAGTGATTTGGAGGAGAGTTTCCATCTCACCTCTGTAAAATTGAGCAGTTTGCTGGTTTCAAAAGTTCAAAAATGGATTCTGATGACAACAGAAAAGGGGAGGAAAAACCTTAAACACTTTGCAATGAATTACATTTCTTAAGTTTTAACTAAAAGGTGTGTAATAATGCATAAACCTTTAGTATGATGTATTGAGTAGGCCAATAAATCTCACATGTTGTCAGTGTTGTAACTGGGCTTGTGAATTTAGCTTTACTGAAGGTTAATATCAGTTCTTTCTTTTTCAGGTAAGGCTGTTATGGCCCCTAACCTGGACTCATTTGGCCGAGATCGTACTGCCTATCTGGAGCTCGCCAAGCAGAGGAGGATAGCTGAAAGAGAAGCCAGGCGGTAATTACAGCTTTAAAAATAAATTTTCAGTGTTTGTTCACATTATTAAATACTTTAGCTAACTTTAACTAATACAGCCTTTTTGTAAAGTGTTACCATTTATTTAGTGTATTTATTTAAGTTTTTCTAAACTTGGTAATAACTTCCCAAGTTATTATGTCATACTTTTTTTGTGTGGTCTAAACATGCTCG
Source organism: Danio choprae (assembly GCA_903798125.1). Lineage (NCBI taxonomy): Eukaryota > Metazoa > Chordata > Actinopteri > Cypriniformes > Danionidae > Danio > Danio choprae. The sequence continues at coordinate 8,118,021 of CAIGQW010005633.1, forward strand.
AAAACTCACCAAACTTTGCACACGCTCCAGAAGTGGCAAAAGTTTACGTCTGTTATAGGTTTCAGAAGTGGGTGTGGCAAAATGACTCGACTGCCACTTGTGCACATTTGACGGATTGGCCCCCGAGCTACGTTTCACACACACACATAAGAAAATTGGCAAACATATCAAACATGACAAAACTTACAAAAAAGTCTCTTGGAGCGAAATGCCAAACCCAACAGGAAGTCAGATATTTTAACTTCCTCTGCCGAAAAAGTGAAATATTTGCCATTCCAAGGCATGGTATTTGAACTCCTCCTCCTAGGGAATTCATCAGGTCAACACCAAAATTGGGTATTGGCGATGTTAAATTGTGAAGATCTAGAGTTTTCGCCGAAGGGCGTGTCCGTGGCGGACTGAGAGTGCAATGCTATGCCATGGAGGAGGAAGCACTTATAACTCAACCAAACAATATCTGATGTGCCTGAAAATGCACAACTTCGATGAGATTTCTCTCCTGAAGACATCTACATGCCAATATTGAGTCTCAGTCATAGCTCCACCTGCTGACAGAAGGAAGTTTGGCATACATCTCTGATTTTCTCAAGTATTTTAATATATATCAGCTTAAATTAATATTGTCTGCTGTTCTCTGTCATCCTAAGGCCACTGGGTGGCGGTGAGCCCGGGTGCGAGGTCCCTTTCATTGCTGCTTACAGCTTTAATTATTATTATTTTTTTAAATTTAATTATTATTTTTACAATGTGTTTGCTGTTGTTTGTCCACCAAAAATCAGTTCCAAAGAAAAAAAAAAAAATCATCAAAAGTGTTGGCAGAGTTTGTGTGATGTATTTCAATTCGTGAAGTTGTTTTAATGCTTCCACACAGAACTCGTCGCAGACAAGCTCGCGAGCAGAACGGCAAGAGAGCAGAGCATAAGGAAGGACTGTCTAGTGATGATGAAGAGACGTCCACTGACATCACCAGCTTTGACTCAGAGAGAGGTGACCAACCCAACACACACCAATGCAAGATCAGCTCCCCTTATTACCATCAGCTTGTTATTAATTAACTTTTTGTCTTCTGCATTTGCAGAGCGCATCTTAAAAGAGTCAAAGAAGGTGTTTGAGGATGTGGTGGAGGATTTCCATTCTCTGGACAATATCAAATTTCACTTTGAGACCTGGAGAAAGCTGTATTTCAGCTGCTACAGAGACGCCTACATTGGATTGTGTCTGCCCAAACTCTTCAACCCTCTTATTCGGCTGCAGCTCATCTCGTGGTCTCCACTAGAGGTATGCAAATATGATCTGCTTTGCATCATTTGAACATTTTGATCTATTATTTACATCCCTAATCATACCCAATACCTAAACCCAACCACTACCTTAATAACTATTAATAAGCAGCTAATTAGTAGTTTATTGATCTAAAAGACTTAGTTAATAGTTTGCTGATACAGTGAATTGTATAAATATTAAAACATATTATACATAAAAAAGAAATATTAAATATAAAAAACACATTTAAATAAAATATATATTTTTATGATTGATTTTTATAATGTTACATCAGTTACTATAATTGCTGCTAATTCTTTTGTATTCATATGCAGTCATGATTCATTTGCAGTCTTAATAAAATTCCCTTTTAAATAACAAATGTCTAACTCAAGTGTTCAAGCTAGATAGTTTAGAAAACGTGGACACTATGATGCGTTCACACCATATGTGGATGAAGCGTTGAGTGTGAATAATCTACATGTTAAGTCAATGCAAAGATTAGACATGATTAGACCTCCTGCGGCGCAAATAAGGCAAAAAATGTATTAAAAATCTATTTAATCAGATGATAATTACTGTGTGATAATAATAGTGATGCTAGGTGTTTGCGTTGGTTCTTAGTGCACTACGACTCTGTTGCTGATGCATTTGAAATGAATGAAAATACCACATTTAATAACCTTTTTGTTCCAAACTCACTTGTTAACTTAAATTGACAGTTCACCCACAAATGAAAATGAACTCACTATTTACTAACCCTCAAATAGTACTTTGAGTTTCTTCTGTTGAACACAAAATTAACTACTTTGAATAAACTGAAAACCTGAACCATAATTGGTTATCAAATATAGCAGTGGTACCGGTTTTCAGCTTCCAAATATATATTTATATAAGATTATATAAGTCAAACAGGTTTTTGAAGGGTGTGTAAATGATTTTTCATTTTTTTGTGAACTATCCCTTTAATTCCAGTGTTTGAAATAAATCCATCTGTGAGATGATTTAGTAGTCATGTGTTTATTAGTCATGCTGAATTAATGAAAATAGTTCAATCTTTTGTTTATTCAATAATGTTTGGGGATTTGCAGGGTCTTCAGGGGTATTTGGAGTTTCCACTACTGGTCACAGAACCATGCGTCACTGATAAGGTGTACATGACAGCCGCCGCTTTGTTTAAGCAACCCTTTTTTTGCGTTATTCCAATATTCCCAACTGTGAGGGCTGGCCAAGGGAGTTGCCATGAGGGCAGTTATTATTTTATTTTATGAATAAATTTGTATAAATGTCATTTGTGTGTGTCTATGCAGGTGGAGTGCTCCAACTTTGAGTACATGCTGTGGTTTGAGTCTCTGCTCTTCTATGGCTGTGGGGAGCAAAGTGCTCTAAAGAAAGAGGAAGATGTGGATAACAACCTGCTTCCTGCTATTGTAGAAAGAGTGCTGCTTCCTAAACTAGCAGGTCAGCCTATCAAGCTTTCTTCATTTGTATAGTTCTGTTCATGCTTTTAAACTCAGAACAGCATCTTTTGATCAGGCTCTTTTTAAAGCATGTTTTGTGTGTCTCCTCAGTGCTGACGGATCAGATGTGGGATCCGTTGTCCAGCAGTCAGACGTCCAGACTTGTGGCGTTCATGCAGAGGCTGGTGAAAGACTATCCCACTGTCCTGCACGGCGAAAACCGCAACACACAAGTCAGTGAACAGATGAGACTGCAATGCTTTGAATACTTTTTTTATCTCATCCTATAAAGCATACTATAGAATTTAATTACACATTTTTACATTTTACATTGAGTTTGTAGGTTTTTTTCTAGCAAGACACAACTCTGTTTAGGGATTATTCTAAAACCCCCTACCTGATTCATGTGGCTTTATTTGCTTAAATATATATATATCATCATGTAAATTGCATCATGTAAAAATGTCAGTACAAATATATGATACATTAGGCTTTTGATAAACATATTTGTTCATCTCTCGATGCATTACATTGCATACTACAAAGCGTTTATCATATACATTTAAATAAAATACAATATTGAGAGCTATTAAGTCCTGACTAATATCTAAAGTTATTTTCTAAAATGTTACAACAAACATCAAGGTTTTTTCATAGATTTATTTCATCAAATTTTTTTGGGTAATTATTAATATGAGCTGCACAAAATGCATATTTTTGCCTAGTTTTTCAAACGGAAGTGTTATATGAATGTAAAGCGGTATGAAGCAACATAAGCAAACTTATTTTGTTCCCTATATATATTCCAATGTGGTATAAATATGAACTACAATGTATTACTAAATTAATTATCTTTTCTCTTAAATTACTTATTTATTGGGGTGTACAAATTTTTGCTTACTAACCTTAAATTCATCAGAATAGTTTCAATTATGTTTTTTGTATTCTAGTAATCTAATGTTAAAAAAAGAAAGAAACCAGATTTGCACAGATATGCTTTATATAATCAAATAGAGAGTATTAATTTAAAAGGGAATTGAATGTTTATCTGTATGTGTGTGTATATGTATCTTGACTTGTGTTTTTTTTTTTTTTTAGGAGCTGCTAAGGACCGTAATTATGCGAATTCGACGGACCCTTGATGACGACATTTTTCTGCCTCTGTTTCCAAAAAAGTGAGCACAAACTCCTAATCACTTCTACTTTGTCACTGTTTTGTTTATATTTTAGTTTCCAATTTTGAACCCACATGTTTTGTATGTAAACCTGTCTCTCTTTTTTCTTTTTCTTTTTTCTTTGCTGGCAGTGTTATGGAGAACAAAAACTCTGGTGCTTACCTTTTCTCCCAGAGGCAGTTTTGGTCTTGTGTGAAGGTAAGACATTCTGTTGTCGTCTGAATCACTTAATTCTTTTCATTTAAAGCACAAAGGAAATCAAAACTAACCATATTGATTGTTAGCTCACATTGGTAGTTTTGTGATGAACAAAATGTGATAAAATCTGTCCATGTCATTAATAAAAAAAAAGTTTGTCCTTGTAATCGAATTAAAATCTGAAATTGCACTTCCCTTTTGTTTTCAGTTAAATTCTCAGATTACGCCTGTCTGAGGTATTGGGTGTGGTTAACATACTTAACCACGCCCCTCTAACTGTCAGTTTTGACAGTGCTATGACAGCAAACAGACATGGCAAGGAGGAGGTGTCTGTTTGGTTCTTACTGAATGAAATACCTACTTTACTACATCCAATCAGCTCGCAGTAGAAAAAAACAAGCCACACCCACTGTTTTCTCATTTAATATTCTGTTTCTCTAGGAACTGCATCACAATACACACAAAAAAAAACGGTTGCAACTTCTGGTTCATGTGGAGTTTAATGTTTTAAAATGTAATGATTTTTTTATGCTGATTCTCTGTTTTTGTGTGTTTAGTTCCTTGGGAATATCTTAATGTGGGACGGGATCCTGTCTCTGTCTGCTCTGAAAGATCTGGCCATTGACAGCACACTGAACCGCTACATTCTTTCAGCCCTGCAGACCACTGATGCCAGCGAGGAGCATGTGGAGAAATGCCGCCGGGTAGGAATCATCTATGCACTTTTTACATTTTAAACCACTCCTGTTGTTTTTAGTTCTGCCATGGGATATTAAAAATATAAGAGGATTAATCTTATCTTACTATTTCAACGTTACCTCTCCTTACAATTCTGAGTTGACATCTCACAAATCAGACGTTTTTGAGATGAAAATGGGCAATCGCAAAACAAGACAAATTTTACATTTCAAATCAGTCATTATGTATTATGTATTTATTATGTTTACTTGTCTGACTTTTGAGTATTTTCTCAATTCTTTATTTTTGCATTTCTTTTTTAGGCAGTTCTTGACTTTTCACATTTGAGTTGTTTATCTCCTCCCCAAATCTGATGTTATTCTTTAGAACTTGGACGATAAATCGACGCATAGAGAAATGATTCTTTTTTGATATTCATAACATATTCTAATCGATTCTGATGTGCTCTGCTCTGCTTACTTCCAATTCCTAACACATACAACTTAAACTGAAAATAATTCTTAATAGAATTAGGAATGTTTTAAGCTAATTAATGGACTGTTTTAATATTGATTGTTAATATTGTTTGCATTAATCGTGAGGCATAAAAGCCAAGGTGCAAGTTTGTTCAACCACTGTACACAACTCCAACAAACACACAAACCTTTTTTTTTTTGAGTATGTGGTTAAATGTGGTCTTGAGCGGCATTTGCTGTTGAAAACTAAGGTCAGAATCTATTGCAGAGACTGTCGAGATGTGTTCCAAAAATCTGTTTATCATCCCAGTTCTATTATACTCTAGTTGCAGTTGCAAGTTTTTAGACCATCTCATAGTTTTGAATTTCAATAATTTCTCAGTTGATGTTGCACAATTTTGACATTTAACAACATCTTGCAATTCTAATCGTATTCTTAGAATTGTAGCAACACGTCACATCAGATTTCAGAGATGAACTCAAAATTGTGAAAAAAAAAAAAAAAGAATTATGACAAGATGTGAATGTCTTTCATCATTATTTTAATCCTGTGGCAGAATGGTCCTCTCCACTGTAGTGCTTATAAGTTTGTGTTCTGGAAGCTCTGAATGTGTCTCACTGCTGCCGTCAGGTGGTGGAGTGTTTCCCTGCGCAGTGGTTCAGCGGTCTAAAAGGACAGCAGACGCTCCCTCCACTAGAGAACTTCTGCAGATTCTTGAAGCACTTGTCCAGCAGCCTTTACCGTAGCTGTGTGGCAGGATCAGATGTGGAGAAGAGGAGGGTCAGGTAAAGCAAATCATCTCTGGAGAAATCACACTAAGACATGACAGAAATGAATTGGATAACCTGCAAAAGCAGCTATGGAAACAATGAAGAGACCACTTTTTCTGGATTTACGATTGATAGTGTTTGAGTAAACTGCAATTTTCATGGTATTCTGTAAACTACCATTGACATTTCATTAAATTTGAAATTAAAATGATGTCATATAGAACTTTTTCCATAAAAAAACTAAAAAGTGCTGTTTTTTTATAGTCTTATATTATTTTAGTTATTAATTTGATGACAGCACAATAAAAAATTAAGTCAAAAGAGTTACACTTATTTTATGGGACTGTCCTGCTCTTAATGAAAAGTTTCAGAAAAATTCAGAAATGTTTTTCCAGGAGAAGTTAAAAATAAAAAAAAATAAAATATCAATGTAAAAAGTATTATGTAAATAACATGTTTGTTTCTTTGAACATTTTTATTGTGTTTATTATTTTCTGAATTGTTTTTGCTGTGAAGATAGCCAATGACGTTGACATGATATGATACGCGTGATATGACACGATACTTCAAAAGAGTTACGCAATCATTTTTGAAGAAATAACCCTGCATTTTTCTGCCACAACAAATGAAAACAGTTGTCATTTTCTCGGGAAACATATACTTTTGGGGTGCCCTATTTTTATCTTATGTATTATTTATTGCTGTTGATGTCTTTTTATTGTTATAATTTGTTATTATTATAGAAAAGTGATATTTATAAAATGTTGTAAATCTGATCTCGTTTTGCCATGAAATAGCCAGAGAAGCTGATATGGCAATAAATTGAAAACTCTCTCTCATTTTCTTGGGGGAAACAAAATTCTAAATAACTATTTGTTGATGATTAAATGACCAAAAGATTATTTTGAAATTTGGAACTTAAAAACCCACCTAATGAAACCAGAGAAATTTACAGGGTTCCCACACTTCTTGAAAGTACTTAAAGGTACTTGAATTTCAGACATGGATTTAAGGCCTGGAAAGTACTGAAAAACAAACACAGGTCCTTGAAAGTGCTCAAATTAGATTTAAATGACAATTGCTTATGGTTTCATTTCAATAATTGTACTCAATAGTCAAAAACAAAATGAAACAAATTGAGAAATTCTTAAATTAAAATCTTGTACAATAACACTGACAAATAAAGCACTTTTTACCAATATTTCTCAAACCACATCACCAGTATTAAATTCAACAGATTTGATTAAAGTTCTCTGAACATGACTTTTTAAAACGGTCAATTTTTGAAAATTACAAATTAAATTTGATAAAATTACATTTTAAATGTTAATATTAAGTGTAAGGGAAATGTTAAGTACAATAAGGACTTTCATGGCGCTACATGGTGGGGTATGAATTCCAAAAGCGCTCGATTAAAATTAATGGTGCTTTAAAAAGTCCTTGAATCTGCTGTTCATGAAAGCGTGGGAACCCTGAACTTGGTACATAAATTGAATGGCTGTGCAATCTAAACATCAAGCCTTCATTTCTATTATTAAACCTTTTCCTTTCTCTTCACAGGGAACACATTAAGGAGGTGATTCGGCTTCTGGGACGCCTCAACGCTTTAGACCATGTGATCACAGTCGCGTCTGAACATGGCATCAAGGATATAAAGACTCTTCTTGAGAACAAATGAAAGGCTAAGCAATGGGACCATGTAAATACTGTGAATAATGTACATTTTAGTTGTGTGGCTGAAAGGGTTTTCTTTCGACAGATGGGTGGAATCGAGTGATGTTTCTCTATCAGTAACTCCTGAAATCCAGTGAGACTGATTTGTCACTGATTTGGGGTTGAAGTGTGTTAGGACAGTTTTAATGCCTTTCCTGAAGAGACATCACTGCTTTTTACTTCACTTTTTTTTTTTTTTTTTAAAGAACTGGATCTTAATAGATCTTTTTAAACTTTTCTCTTAAAAAAAAAAAAGACCACTTTACAATCCGCATATTGGTTCTGGTTGCACTAAAGCCGTATTTCTTTGAGAGCAGGTTACATGCAGCATATTGTAAACAACGTTCAAAATAATATTTATGCACAGTCATGTGCCCAAAAACAGTGTTTGACTCGCTCGTGTGCCAATCTCGTCTCTAATCAAATGAACATGACATACTGGCAAACAAAACCATGTGCTACCGTAACGAATGTACTTATTTTTTGGTTTGTCCTTTTCCTGGATCTTGAAATGTTTTATTTGCATAAATAAAGGGTGAATGATAGTCAGGATTTCTTATTTTTTTATACACCTTTTATTGAAAAAGTAAGGAATAAATGATGATAGGTCCTTGAATTATAAGAAATGAATGCACGCCTGAGGTCGATGGTTGTCTGCTGTGAAGTAACTGAAATCATTTGGTGTAGTGATATGGACCTGTAATGCATTCAAAACTACTTTAGCCAAGTGGTTTCCTGAAAATAAAACTTTAAGAGTCCTGTGGTATAAATATACTTTTATTTATTTATTTATTTTTTGTAGCTTAAACTGCAGGTCAGGGGTTTGAAATGTTTGTTTTTTTATTCTGCTCTCAGAGGTTGTGTTTATTTGATCAAAAATGCTTAAGATTTATAATGTAATTTATTTTTGTGATGTCAAAGCTTTGTTTTCAGCATCATTACTCCAGTCCTCAGTGACGTATTCTAATAAGCTTTTTTATGCTTAAGAAAGCATAAAACCGTTTTTCAGGAAGCTGTGAAACTTAAGCTAAATTTTTAATAGTGTAAGATAAAAAGAAAAGAAAATAATACAATTATTAAACATGAACTTGACAGTCAAAACATTTGTTACAAATTAGTAATATTTCATTACGGTTTTTTTAATTTGTCATATTTAGCACCAAAATGTCATATTAGAATAATTTCTGAAGGGTCATGTTACAGCAAAGATGCAATAAATATATAGTAATATATTAAAATAATTCTAATAAATTCTAATAATATTTCACGTGAATGTTTTTACTGTGTTCACAAATCATATTTACTCAACTTTTGATTCTTAGTTTTATTTTTGTATTTTAAAGATGGAAACAGATTTCCAGTTCTTCCATAACAGGCTAGTGTGTGTGTATATATAGTGTATATGGAAGGCAAGATTGAATGATTGTTTTACATGCATTCAAGAGTTTGCATATAACACAGCTTGTAGTTTTGTCAACATTTCCCTCAGGTGTCTTTCTAGTGCTGGTTTAGCCAGAAGCAGAAAGTTATACGCAATTTGATTATATTCAAGCATTAGTTGAAATTTAAACTAGAAAGTACTGTTTTATTATTATTATTATTATTATTATTATTATTATTATTATTATTATT
>CAIGQW010005633.1:8127396-8143776 GCA_903798125.1 Danio choprae
TTATTATTATTATTATTATTATTATTATTATTATTATTATTATTATTATTTAAATATATATAAAATTGTAATTTCCCTGCAGTGGTTTTTCATTATTTTTTAGGGGATAGTCAATGAAGGTGTGGAGGCTCCTGTTGTTTCGGACTGGAAGTTTATAGCAGCCCATAAAAGCCATTAAAGTGCAATTTGGCACACTTCTGCTAGCAATCTCCAACTCTCTATAGCTCAAAAGGGTTAATTTTTTTGCTCACCCATATGCCCTAATTCCTTTAAAGGGTTTACCCTCTAGTGACAACTTTGAAGGTTGTTAGGGCATAGAGATGAGCCCTTCATTATTAAAGGCACTGTTTTACACCAAACAATTTCCCTGGGCAAAGGATCATGGAGGCCCAAAGTGTCCATCAGTTGTATAATAATACTAATAATACATGTTTTAAAATTTGTGAAAGAAATTTCTATAGTGTAGTGAAATATATCCACAATTTTAAAAAAAATCTGTTTAAAACCAATTCTGTCTGTGAGGTGTGGGGAAATGCCTGACAAGATTTTAAGATGAACATTTAGGCACAGAATAAGATTTCAGAGGGTGCTTTCTGTATTTTATTATAAATGAATGGTTTATTTTTTGCACTGAAAAAAAAACGGAATTATATTCAGACGATTTGACTCTTTCAGCGCTGGTTTCTCATCAGCGAATAGTAAAAAAGGTCGGGAGGAGCCTTTACAAAACTTCTGTGAAACTCGATCCATGCGCTGTAGGCTACCTACATCACACAAATGACCCCCACACACATTTACACCACCTGTCAGGAGACTCAACCCGCAGAAACACAGAAGCTCAGCTGGAGGAACGGAGCTGAAGGACAGTTTCCCGCAACACGGCGAGTATGACTCTGAGAACCGCGACAAGGTAAGAAGAAGACCAACATCTGTTACAGATGTTCCCTCTTACCTAAAGCGTGTTTTCTAAAAAACCTTCATCGGCTCTGGAGGGTTTGCTGGTTATTGTTGTCCTGCTATAAGTTAGTTGTCAGTTAGTCAGTGTTTGGTTCTCGCGGGGCAGCAGCACATGGTGGTTAACTTCACCGCTGAGCTCCGTTATCAGGCGCGGCAGGAAAACGTGGGTCGGGGACACGGGGTCTCCCGCTTATTATGCGGTCTGTCCTACAGGGGAAAGTGGGGTTGATGTGGACGTTTAAACATGTTTCGAGGTTTTGTAATAGCGTCGTTGCTAAAACTCAAGGTTTGGTGCGAACGTTCACCTTCAGTTTTGTTATAAACGCGTCGAGTCGAGTGCTTACATGATACATTGTGACATATTTTATGGTCTCATCTTCATTTATTTAAGAACCATTAACAGTTACAAACAGCTGTAAACTACAGTAGGTTAAAAATGCCAAATACACAAAATAAAAGTAAACAGATAACAGTTTTTGCAATATTTTTAGATTTACATTACATGAAAATAACATATTACAGTATAACAATTTAAAAGTAAGTTAAAATATATAAACTTAAATAGAGGAGCTATAATATAAACGTTGTACTTAAATATTATTTCACATTCTGATTTTTTTTTTTAATAATGAAATGCTGTTAAATGTTCTGTGGCTGTATCTTTTCTATTTATAAGTGACCTGAAGGCTCTTCTAGTAAGAGTAAACTGATCTTAAAGAGAGCGGCAGGTCACTTCATGCCATAAGAGTTGCAGTAGCTTGTCTAAAGATATTACTGTCAAAGGATATTTTAAAAAGCAGACCGCCATTATATTTACATCTGCATTTATATATTTTCTTTTTGCAGGCTCTTTTTTCTGAAGTGACCTGCAAATTTGGAATGCAATAGGTATTTCATTATTAAATGTGAAATAATATAGTAACAATGCAACATTTTAGATACTATTTTGAGAAGTGCTTTTTTAAAGTGTTCACTAAAGATGAGTTTTAAATAATCTTTTTAAAGGAATAATTTACCCAAAACTAAAGATTGTCATCATTTACTCACTCTTCACTTGTCACAAACCTGTTAGAGGTTGTTTTTTTTCTGTTGAAAAGAAAATTTTCTGAAGAAGCAAGAAACCAGAATCTATTGACTTTTGGAAGCTATGGAAGCCAATGGGGACAGCTTTTCAGCTTTCTTCAAAATCTATTCTTTTAGGTTCGACTGAAGAAACAAAATCATAAAGGTTTGAAACCACTTGAGGGAGAGTAAATAGTAAGGTTTTGTGTGTGTGTGTGTGTGTGTGTGTGTGTGTGTGTGTGTGTGTGTGTGCGTGTGTGCGCGTGTGCGTGTGTGTGTGTGTGTGCGTGTGTGTGTGCGTGTGTGTGTGCGTGTGCGTGTGTTCGGGTAAACTTTCAGATGGGGAAGATCAGTCTGGAAGGTGATTTTGTGCATCTCTGTGATTTTACTACAAGATGACATTGTATGATTTCTGTAGGATCACAGATTTTTTTGTTTTGTTTTGTTTTACACTGCTGAAAATATAAATGTTTAAAAAATGTAAATAATTTATAAACAAACCTTTCCATTGCAAAACTGGAAAACCTTGTTCCATCAACACTGACTAACACATGCCATGCTGTGAGCTGTATTTATATGTCAACAACTAGCAGAAGTTTTGCAGAATGAGGCCAGTGGTGGTCTTTATTTACTACAGCTGAATCACTCTATGAAATGCCCCTTCTTCAAACCAGATGTTTTCTACAATGGAGTCTTTTAATGCTCCAGATTGTTTCAGCAAATCCCCTGATAGGCTTCTTGTAGGTCAGAGGAACTGTTCATCATGAAATGTTTTATGGTTTTTGGATGAATCTGCTTTGAATGTTTCCATATTACGCAGTCAAGGACATTATACAGGACAGTCTTTGACCGTTTATTGATTTGCTGTTTGATACTATAATTAGAGATACCACACTAAAATATTCATGCATGAGGGTGTGTGTCTGGTTAATGAATCCCAAACTCGACTTTACAATAATATCACATTTTCATTAGCTTCCTTTATTGCGCAGTTCACCATAAAATCCTATTTATTTTGTCCTCACAAATTACTTAAAGCAATTTCTGAATTCTAGAGTTTCGTAATAAGAAACTACGAGCCATCTATAATAGGAAGTAGATGCGTTTTCATTATTTACATCTTATGACTCGAGTTCTCATCCTGCAGGTCTGTGTTATGTAAACTAAGCCCAAGTAGTTCATTTCTCATAATTGGGTCACATGCATGTTACCTGATACCCCAAGTTTAACATGCTAAAAACAAGCCCTGACTTGTCTTTTAGTGGGGGCCGCATGGTTTACAACCTAAGCTGCTGTCAGAAAGGTTGCAAGTGATTTCCTTATGTGTAATAAAAAGTGAATGAATGTGATTAGCTCTGTATGAACCAATTATTGTGTGTCAGTAGTCGTAACTAAATTCATTATAAGCATTTTAATGCGTTAAAATGGTTAGAAACCGGTGAATGTTGATATTAAGCTAATGTATCTGGGTAAAAAGCATTCATTTGTTCGGAGTTGGATCATAAATACTGAAATATGCCTAATTATATCATATATCTGACTTGCCATTGCAAGAAATAAATAATACTGCAGTTACATACACTAAAAGAATGTTTTAATATTGTAAAAACTGTAATAAGATGTTTAGATGATTCGATTAATGCTGGCGAGGGACCAAGAGCAGTAACATTCCTTATTTCTTAATTATTTCAGCTTGTGCTGACAGGCATTGACGTACATTCAAGGTTTTTTTCAAACAGATTTATGATGACAGAAGCTAGTTTTCGCAACCTCTCATTTTGAGGCTCAGAGCATTTAAAATTAGCACCATAATCATTATTTTGCTGCCTAGTATTGTTTGTAAGACATGCATAAATTTCTTTCAAATTACACATCACAATAGTCACATTAGGATCAAAGCAACAAAAGGACAGCATGTAAATAACATGCAATTTTAATTGACAACTTGGGAAAATAAATTTAATTAAAAACATATCTTTTAGTTACATAAAAAGATATATATTTTTGTCAATTTATAAGTCTAGTTATTCTTTATGTAATTAGTAATTTCCCAGTTTATGGTGTGTAACAATAAAAAAATGTTGACAACAAAAATGCTGTGATTATAGTTATAAAATTAACCTAATTTTGTTCTACGTATATACAGTTTTATGCATTGTATCTTATCTTATTTTATTTTGTTGTTTGAAGTTCACAATATGCTATTTTAAACATGTCTATTATTTTATTTTAATTAAGTTAATTATATATATTTTTTATTTAGTTTTATTTTGCGCATTTAAGGCCCTTTATACACTGTTTTAAATGTTCCTAATTTTGTTTTGGAGTGTCATACTACAATATGTTCACATCAATAGAAAGTCAAAAACACTTGTTTTTTTCTCATAGTACACACTGAAATAGTTTGTTCAAGGATCTGATCTCTCTAAGCCCCATTCTCTCTGAGAACATCCTCTGATTGGTCAGATTCAGAGTCAGATTCATAAGTTCAGACAGGACCGACTCTTCCTCATGTTCATTTCATACAGATTACAAAACCAGAGACCATTTGTTTTCAAGTGTAGTTGTTTCATTTAAAAGTAGAGTTCAAGCTTTATGTACATATATTTCTCATATCTGTGAGGCAATTCCAGCACGTTTGATGACCCCAGAGGGTTCATAAAAATAAGATACAGAAACTGGTGTAAAAAACAAAAACACAGGTCTGGACAGAGACGAATCCTCTGTCTGTAGTGATCAATGATTGGCTTCTTTACTAGAAGGTGAGACCTCTTTTCCTAGATCATCTATACTGACCATTACATTATTCCCCAAATCAAAACTATATGATTGGCATGTTTTGTGTATTCTATAGTCTTTGAGTATACCTTGAGTATAGTACCTAGAAATTTATAGGTAATAATATGTACCTTAAAGCCTGAGGCTGAGCTCTCATTCTTTAGAAGTGCATGCAAAGCAGATTTGCTTTTTCAGCATAGAAAATTTCTTCTCATTGACAAGTCAACAACACAAACCAAACTCTTATAGTTCTCAGTTACAACTACAGTTTAAGGGTCAAAGTAGATGCTGTTCATTCATGGCAAATGTATTACAATCCACACAGGTTTGTGCAGGAAGTAAAACTGGAAATAGTAACCACTTGTTTCAGGAAGTTTAAAATGGGTTCTTTCTTTTAGAAGGTAATAACTCCACTTGTCCTGCACTTTGATCTTTCGAACATTTCAAACCTTTTACTTTCTCAAATATCTACATTACAAACTAAATGAAAGTAATATCTGACATAGCATAATGAGCCCTTTTAGTAAAGGGCTGGTGTCTATCCTCTGCAATTTACACTTTTCTTTAGTGTAAGTGGTGTCAATCCATAGAAAGTAGTTTAGGTTAGTGGGAAGGTCATTGCAGTGTCACAGGTGGAAACCTGGCTTGTTTCCCAATGGCAGAAAGCTGAAACTCTGGCTACCCTCCTGTCTCACGAGTGTCATGAGTCTTTATCTAGAGGAAGAGACACTGATTTAATTGTTTTAAACCTCTGAGTGACACCACTTCATGTTGGCAATATAAACACCTCAGGCTTAAGACTTTAGTATATACTGCCTGGTTTCAGAAAGCCTATGTGCATTCATTTTAAAAGTTTGTTTTTTATAACGCTGAGGTATTTAATTGAAAGAGTCTTGTGATACCTTGACAAGCTTGCTCCAGACTGAGCCTTTATTTGTGTTCTTGTTGACAGTTTTGTGAAATTGAAGTAAAGAGACCAGACAGAAGGCGTTTTGTCAGACCGTTAGGTTGCCTGAGACCCTAAATTAATTTTTGACATTCCTGCCAAACTGAAGAATGCTTGTGAGATAAAATAAGAGTCACAAGTTTCTAGGTTAAGCATAGTCGGATGGTGTCAGGTACATTGTGCCCGCTCTAAACACACTCATATGATTGGAGAGACATTGGCAAAAACACGTCAACAAAACGTGTCCGTTTTCTTTCTGGGTGGACACCGTGTCCTTGACTCTCTTTCCTATACAGAAGCTTCTAGTTGAGAGGGTTTTTAGTGTTGTGGTTGTATTAATACACTAAACGTTTGTGACATCAGCATTCAAGCCCTTATTGATGCTAGTGAATGTTTGGACTTGCATAACATTTCATAGTTTACATGCTTAATGGGTTTTACTTAATTAATGTACTGCAGTGGCCAAAAACATTAGCGCACTTGACGTATATCAAACGTTTCAGCTGTTTGGTTGAATTGGCCTACAAAGTCATTTAATGAGTGAAACATCAACAAAGTCATCATTACGCTTTATAAACCACAGAATAGAGGCATCGTAAGGAGATTTAGGCCTATTTCACTGTCTTATTTCTTCAGAATTAGAATTTCTATGGAATTCTAAGGGAAGTCTTTGGCTTTAGTTGCTGAAGGCATGGGAAAACATTGGTGTTTAGAAGTTCTGAGGAAATATATTGACCCTATACCAGAGAGATGTGCTAATGTTATTGCTGCAAAAGATTGCCATACAAATATTACAATTAAAAGTTTATTAAAACAATATGACTCACTTCAACTGATATTTGTTATGCTCATATCTACCATATCTGCGTGTTTCATGAATGTCATTAAACAAAATCATGTTTTCAAGGCAAAAAAGGTCAATATGGTCAGATCTGTCAGGTGTTCTAATCATTTTGGCCAACACTGTATGTGTGGTTTTAGAAGTAAAATTAAAGACACAAGGCTAAAAGTTGACATGCTGCACGTTAAGCACCATAACAGAAAGTCGCCCACTGATTGGCGGTAGAGCATCACACCCCTGCTCTACCCACCTGCTTAATTTAGCCATATAAATTGCATATGTGTCTTTGGTCCCTCGCTTGTCCTGACCAAGTCGGAATGGGACTATTAACCTTACACCACCCTGCTGTGAGATGAAGATATGGGGATTTATTTAGGTGTAATGTCTATACTGTTTCCTGCACAGTATATCAATCAGTGTATGCAGACAGTCACTCTCAAATTTGACTCTTAAATGAATGACTCAGTGCCACAGCCCTGTTTTCATGGGCAGTGACATTGTTTTCATGGGCTGAGATGCGTTTTCACCAGGTATTAATATGCTATAACCGCCTGGGGGCTCTTGTGTTCCTATTTATTATTATTTTTCACTCTGCATTAGGACGATTAATTGAATTTAAATCTTGATTTGAAATGTTGGGATTCGCTAATGGCAAAAGTTGCGACATGAATGCAATTTAATGTAGGCCTATACACATGTGTAATACGCTCCTTCTGAGATCATGACTGTTCTACGTTCTCCCCAGTCGGCATTGTTCAAACCAACTGTGGGTAACGCCCACCATTGTAAACATACAAGAGCGCGGTGGAGTAATGATTAATATATAACTTATATATGATGTTTATATGTGTGTGTTTTGTTGTCATTTATATACATTGTGTGTTTTTGAAATTATAAAAACGAAATTATTAACGTAATGTCAATCAGTCAGCTATTTTCTACATTTAGTTTTTTTAAAGCATTGTATGCCTTTTGTTTAAAGTGTGCTGCAATATTGAACTGAAGCTTGAGTTTACAAAATTAAATACCAAATTAAATCGCAATATCTGTCAGAAAAATCAGGATTTTTGTACCAAAATTGTACTGCTCTACTCTACAATAATTGCTCAGTATGACACACTTTAAGTTAGTAGACAGAGAGTACCCACCAAGCAGCTTTGTGTTTAAAACACATCTACGTTGGACGTCTGTTTATTTTAGTCTTTTGTTGCTGTTTGCTTGCATTTGAACATATGAAGATATACAGTTTCGTCCCGATATACACCAATATCTACTATCATCCACTTGTGGATTACTAAAAACAGGCCTAAAACAGGAAAATAAATTAAGTGAGACACTGATACTGGTACAATATTTTCAATATTTTATATGCTGGTAATGTGTGCATACTGTTACTGTCTTAGCTGCTAACATATCTAACTGATCAACAAACTGTCCAGTGATGACTGAGAAAAGGAAGTGCTCATTACCCTGTTTTCATACTATAATTTACATGGCAAAATGTAACAAAATTAACCCAGGATTCCTGTAAAAATAAAGTAAGCACTCAGTGTACCATGGGCGGTAGACTAAAACAGTAATGGCAAAAAAGTAAAAAACGCCACTTTATTCAATTTTGTTAAC
Source organism: Danio choprae (assembly GCA_903798125.1). Taxonomy (NCBI): domain Eukaryota; kingdom Metazoa; phylum Chordata; class Actinopteri; order Cypriniformes; family Danionidae; genus Danio; species Danio choprae. The sequence goes on from CAIGQW010005633.1 coordinate 8,135,604, forward strand.
AAAGCAGAGATCAAGGTCCCATAATGCAATTCAAAAAAAGTTCATTATTAGAAAGCACCTATGAATAACAAGCTGCAGGCAACTCTTAATTTTGTTTTTTTTTTTAACTTAAAACCGATGCACTTTTACAATGACACAACTTGAAATCTCTGATTGACTGCAGTTGATGGCATCTAAGTACATCTAATTTAGAGCTTGCATCTCAGTACTCTGGATTTTTAAGTCATTGTTCTTGGATCAGTAGTTTGACTTTTCAGACTTTGTGGTTTTGGGAAATCTGAGCACACCTTGAGATTGTGTTGAGATCTGAAACTCCTGAGCAGACATCATCAGATTAGTAAGGTCTTTGGGAATATCTCATAACACCAAAATTTACTCTGGAAAAAAATGTATATTATTAAAGATTTTATTATGAGATGTTTGCATATAAACATATTAATTTCATCATGACAATGAAGTATGTGTAATTTAAATAGTTTACAACTGGTGTTGGTCTTTATTTGAGAACACACAGAAATCGCAATCCCATTTTAACCATATAAATCTCTTCCAAAATACCTTCCTGGCATTTGTGGTCTTTCAGCATTCCTGCAGTCTGAGATTGAGACACAGCTTTCAACATGTCTGATGTCACACCAGCTCAGTCAGGGAATGCTGTGATATTTGAATGAGCTCCACTTGGACAGCAGAGTTTTGGGAACAGCTTGTGCTTGGATTGCTTTGATTCACTTCAGGACTGACACTAAAGATAGGAATTAACTTTATCTGTAGATATTTTATGAAATATCACAAAAATACTTTGAGGTGAGAAGGCTAAAAGCTTTGTCAGTGTTATGGTAGCTTTCTGCCAGCATGATGGAATTTGGGGCATGAGTGTGCTTCTCTATAAACAGACTGAAAGTGAATATTTAACTGGAAATTTGAAATTGCAAAAAAAAAAAACATATTATGCTAATTATTAACCTTTACACACAAACACAGTATTTGCAAAAATGTATTTGTCTCATCAGTTAAAAGATGTGATGTGGATTTGTTTTTAAAAGCATGTTTCAATGTTTTACAGCAAAAGTAGCATTATTTGTAAAAACTAATTTGCCATGTCATAAGTTTGTGATATGGTTTTAGTACATATCAAGTGTTTTATCAAAAGCAATATTATTTGTAAAAAATGATCATTTGTCAAGTTAAATGATATACGTATATGTGATTTAGTTTTTTAAAATTAGATATCAAAAATAATATTGTCTTAAAAATAAATAATACATATATAAAAAAATAAGTCTTAATCATTCGTTCTTGTTTCATTGTTTGTTAATATGTAAATATGGACACAAATTTGTATAATGGCATGGGTATGACCTAGTTGTACTCTTAAGCTGGTTTACAGGGACACACCTCGTTTACCATGTTTACACTCAAAAATAAACATGGCATCTCGAAGCATCGTTTGTTGTCATTTTGTGTGTAAATGTACATTTTTGACTAACAATTTCCACTTTTGATGGCATTTCTTTTGAGATGTTAGTATTGTAGTAAGCAAATGTTCATTTTATTAAAAGCTCTCTATTTTGTTACATGATTAAATCATTATTCTGTCTCAGAAGTCTGTCTGAAATTAGTTTTTTGAGGTGCCTTTGTGCGCAAACGCTGCCTGCAGAGTCATTACCTGAAAGGGCAGTGAGGCAGCAAGTCAGCTGCCCAAGCTTATGGACAGAGCCTATGTATATGTATGCTTATTCTTACTATTACAGAATATCCTTGCATACAGTACTGGCTTTAGCTTTACTTTTTCAGTCTGAAACTTAGCAACACATGCTCATACGTCTTGTTAAAACCTGATTCCAAAATAATTGTGTGTTTGTTACAAGCAAAGAAAAAAAAGTGAGACACCTGAGTTTTGCCTAATCCTGTCTTGCACACAACTATAAACCCTTCATAATACCTTTGTATGTCTTTACTCGGTCAAAATGCTAATCTGATTTTAATGAATTTCCGGTGTTTAGAGGATTGTGTTTGTGGCTCCAGCAGCAAGTTTGTTCCAGTTGAGCCCATATTCCATGCCACGCTTGTGTGATTTACATGACAAAACCTGCCTCCGTGTTTCTGAGATGCAAGACATCCGATAGCAGAGAAAGAAAAGGTCGCCACCTCCACGTCTGAAGAACTTTCCATTTAAGTGTGGCATGGCTGAAAGCGGCTGCTTATGTCTCTGTTCAAATGAAGCTCCTAAGAAAGAAATGTGGGTCACGATTCACAGTAGATGAATTTATAGATCATACTCGGTGTTCAGGAACAAATTGAAACCGAAGCCTCTCAAGATACAAGTAATTAGAAGTACTAAAACAACAGTCATGCTACTATTTTAAGAAACTTTGTTAGAGTCTAGATCATTTGGTACAATTTGTTATTGTGAGCTATTTTTATTACTTTTTATTTGTATTTTAATATACATATTATTCCATGGTCTGTTGAAATTCTTGATTCTGATTGGCTTGAAGGTGTGCAATGAAATTGTTTTATTCAGAAGTTGATCACAGTTTAAATTAAATGCGCTTCCCACAAACATTAGTAGTAATCATTGTAACCCAGTAACAGTTGCCAGAGCCTTCATTCATCTGTGTGATCTCAGGGATGCAGACGTATGCTTCGCCTACAAACCCAAGGGGATTAACCAAATACTTCACAATATTTCTGAAGAGGTAGCTAACACATGTTACTATAAGCTATTAGATATGCCAGTGTCATTTACATGCACACACATGATCTCTCTCTTGCACTCTCCATCGGTGGGGACTAGGAGATCTAGCATATATCAAAACTTATTGAACTTATTAATTGTCAAATATTGCAGGACTAGCTTTAACTTGGCAAATGACCACAGAATGAGAGAGATGAGGGGTACACTAATCTGGGGTCGCCAGAGCGCAATGAACTGCCAACTTATCCAGCATATATTTTACGCAGCGGATGCCCTTCCAGGGCTGCAACCCATCTCTGGGAAACATCCATACACACCCATTCACACATGCACTACGGACAATTTAGCTTACCCAATTCACCTATACCGCATGTCTTTGGACTTGTGGGGGAAACCGGAGCACCCGGAGGAAACCCACGCCAACACAGGGAGAACATGCAAACTCCACACAGAAACGCCAACTGACCCAGCCGAGGCTCAAACCAGCGATGAGCGACCTTCTTGCTGTGAGGCGAACGTGCTACCCACTCCTCCACTGTGAGGCCATATATATATATATATATATATATATATATAATGTGAATTACAAAAAATTAATAGAGAAAATTATATTAACAAAGCACTGACTGATATAAATAAGTAGGCTACATTTCTCAATAATCGGGAGATGGATCCGGGCCGAGCAGTAGCCTCACTTTAATATAAAGATATTTTCCCACAGGGCACGGGAAACACAAGTGTCAAAAGGAAAGCAGCAATTTGCAGCAGTTTTGGGAGCAAATGTAAAAATCCCGCCGCTTGTGCATGCATGGCTTATTGTTGCCAATATTTTAAACTTAATGTGCTTACGTTAAGCACATTTTGTATGTTACAGTTAGTCTGCAATGCATTAAAACTTTTTCTTGCAAGCAACAATTGGCAGTAGGCGCATATTCTCTCTCTCTCTCACTCGCACGCGTGCAAGCACAATTTCAATGTATGGTGACAAATATTTAATTTAATGTTAATAGGTCTAAATAATGACCTATATTTTAAAATATATTGCTACATATGTAGCCTATTGAGACGATCTGCAATTTCCTGTCAGCCTTTTCTCTTGCTTTGTTGCAAGCCGTAGTTTTTTGATTATTATGTTTAAATTATTATGTTTGAACTCTAAAAACAAACGCTGCTCACTCGCTGTGAACATTTCAGAGATCTTTCAGTTCTCGTAGTTGCCATGGTAGCACACAACATAATCGATGCATCCATGCTCGACCTTCCAAGGTTTCACGACAGTAATGTGCACAAGCACTTATCTAGATTATTTAAACTGAACTCAGATTAGTTAGATCAAATGATCTTCAACTTGCTGTTATGGAACCAATTTAAGCGTGGACGTTCAGTTTGGCTCACTGAAGTCAGGTTTTTGACTTTTATGGAACAGCCCCCAGGCCTCTTTCATTTTTATTGTAGAAATGTTTTTTGTTTATTTGTTTATATTTTGGTTGTTTTTATTAGATTTTGTTTTTGTTTAAATTTTTGTTTAATTTGTTTAAATTGTTTTGGGGTTGCGGGGGGGGGGGTGATTTTTATTTATTTTTCTTTTATTTCATTTTTGTTGTTTACTGTTTACTTTTTTACTTTTTTTACTGTTTACTTTTTTGGATTTGTTTTGATTTTGTTTTGCCTTTTGTTTTATTTTGTAACTTTTATTTTTTTTTAACTACACAATATATATATATTTTTACTAATCAAACATTCCAAACGTTGTGAATCCTCTGCTAATATCCTGCCAATAATCAATTAAACCAGTCTAAACTTGTTTTATTCTAGTCAGTTACTGCACTTCCTAATGGCATCTTTTTTTATTTGGTGAGAAAACCACCTCCTTGAATCCATGAAGGGGGCTTCAAGCATTTGGATTTATTTACATCAAATGAACTCCTCAGAACAGGCTGTTCTTGCAGAGCTTGCGAACACAGATCCCAGTTGTTCTTTTGCAATTGCATGTATTTTTGCCATTAAGTTGCGCTCACTCTGGGTTACATAACACATCTCAGTTTGTGTGAGTATGATAGATTATCCTGCGGTGGGCCTCTTCAGCTCTGCCACCATTCACATTTTATGGATTGCTCTCCTTGTTGCTCAACACTTGGTGAAAGTGTGCAGTACTTTCACTGGAGACGAAGCAGCTGTATGAACTTATTGACTGGAGAGCTGACGCCCATTTTCAGTACAGTATGTTTTGACTCTTGGCTGTTGGGATTCACAATGTGCTTTTCATTCATGGTTGCGTTTTAGAATACAGTGTCTCTTGCAGTGTCATTAAATACATACTGAGGCTGTTTTTAGTGCTTGCCTTGATGCTTAAGTGAATACGTGTCAGTGTCTACACATATTTTAGGCTCTTAAATCACTGGACAGCTGTTATCCGTCTTTATAAAATATGTGCTGGTTTGTGTCTTGGAGTTTAGAAAAGCGACATCATGTTTGGTGTGCTTTAAAACATTCATATCTGGTGGAAAATGTCTGGAAGATGGCCAGTTACAGAAGTGTTAGCTGTATTAATCACCATTGACTTTCCGTTCAAAATGTTCTTTGACACAGTATATAAACTGTATCAGACAAAAGGGTTAAATGTTGTTACCCAGTCATTTTGTGCACTTATTTCAGTTAAGACTTCTTGTGACATTAAGACATTTTATTAGTAAGAATCCATAAAAAGTAATTTGCTCTCTTAAAATTTGTTGTTTATGTTGTGTGTGTGTGTGCGTGTGTGTGTGTGTGCGTGTGTGTGTGACAAAAAGAATATATTTTGAAAAATGTTTATGCTGCACTCTTTGTAGAGTGCACAATATTTAACATTTAAAATGTTCAGCAACTGGCGTATTCTTAATGATGTTCAAAGTAAAATGTACCAATGAATTATGGCCAAACTAATATTTTTATAAACTGTAATACAATTTATGTTAGAATTATTTTCTTTTAGTGCAAAAATAACAGGATTTATATAAAATAATTTGAAAGAAATGTCATGTAACATTATAAATGTACTTATAGTTGAGCAAAAATGCAAGCAAAACATTTTATTAGATTTATTTGTTTTATTAATATTTATATAATATTTATATATTAAAAGTATTTATTTCTATATTTAATTTTGGCCTAGTGTTAGTTTTTATTTTTGACTTTTTTAAAATTAAGTAATTCTTAATTTTGTTAGGTGGGGCAACACAGTGGCTCAGTGGTTAGCAACCTCAGTGGTCAATTTCATGTCAACAGCTCCTTTAGAAATATGTTTAACAGGAGAAATCATGATGTGTTCAATACTTATTGTACCCGCTGAATATTGTGCATCCCTTATCACTATACAACATCTAGCATGTACATACAACAACTTTTCTCAAATTAATATCTTCATTATTTCTTCCCACAGATAGAAAACACTTCTGACCAACACCCTGAACACTGTGAATCCTCAGCATTCACAGGTGAACCAGATTCATTCAAGGAGACATTTCAAATTAATAAAACGAAGCAACATACGAAGCTGTCTTCATACCGAATCAGCGATGGTTTTGAAAAAGCTTCTGCGTTTCGGGAAACAGCTGCTGAGAGTAAAGGTTGTAAACTGCAACTCGGAGGAATCGCGACTGTCCCGATGTCTGAACACTTTTGACCTGGTGGCTCTTGGTGTGGGCAGTACATTAGGAGCAGGGGTTTATGTCCTGGCCGGAGCCGTGGCTCGAGAAAACGCCGGACCGGCCATTGTGCTGTCGTTTCTCATCGCGGCTCTGGCTTCGGTGCTCGCTGGTCTCTGTTATGCGGAGTTTGGAGCCAGAGTGCCCAAAACAGGATCAGCATACCTGTACAGCTACGTGACTGTAGGAGAGTTGTGGGCCTTTATAACTGGCTGGAACCTGATACTTTCATATGTTATAGGTGAGAAGATGCACAATATCGCTATTGGGTTTTCACTAAAATAAGCTGAATTATGTTTCAATTATATTGTTGAGAGCAGATCAGGCTGTGTTGGTGACAGATTTTATTGTTATAATTGCTAAAGCTTTTATCATACAATATTGATGTAAATGACAAAAATGGTTACTTAAAAAAAAAAAGAACTTACGTTCTTGTGTATTGCTTAAATGTTCAGCGTAAACAAATTATTCAAACAAATGACATTGACAATGATTACTGGAGTACAGTTGGGAATTTTTGAATATTGAGTTAATATCTTGGGCGTGTTGTAAGTCAGATTAACGTGAAAATATGTAAGTTTGAAAATGAATCACAATATAATACAACAATCTGAATATTGTTAAAAGGAACTCTAAAAGTTTATATAATAAATAATTATTTGCTGTGTTTTGAAGCATGTTTATTATTATAATATATTATATTAATGAATATCATCACATGGCAAGACCCGATAAAATGCAGATTAATGATTATATTTTTATTTTACCTTTTGAAGACAGATTATCTTTTGTTTATAAAATAAACCACAATTGTTATTTACAGTTTAATATACATATGTTTAGTAAAAACATTAAAGTGGTCTATTATTTTTTTTCATAGAAGTTGTTTTTTACATTTCTCTTGTTTTTCTTTTCTTCTGAGGGACCTCAAGTGTTGCCCGAGCTTGGAGTGCCACATTTGATGAGCTGATCGGAAAACATATTGAGCATTTCTGTCGTCAGTACATGTCCATGAATGCGCCGGGCGTCCTGGCAGAGTATCCAGATATGTTTTCTGTTTTCATCATTCTCACACTCACAGGTGAATAAACAAACAAAGAAGTGTTCATGTATACATGTTAAACAGTGATTGCGAAACACTGCTTTCATTCTGAAAATTAAAGCCTTTGAATGTCAATATTTAGCATTTTTGCGTTTGTGTTGACTTTTGCTCCGTAGTGTTTTGATCTACGTTTTGTTTGCTGTAGGCCTGCTGGCCTTCGGGGTGAAGGAATCAGCCATGGTCAATAAAGTGTTCACCTGCATCAACATCCTGGTGCTGCTGTTCATGGTCGTCTCTGGACTGGTCAAAGGGACCCTGAAGAACTGGCATCTGGACCCTGATGAGATCCTCAACGGAACCAACTCCACCCTTAAGTGAGTCGTGTTCTTTATGACTTTTGGAAATTTATGTTACAATATGTTTTCAGGTGTATTACATACTGTAGCATTCCTTCAAACATTGTTTTTTTTTTACATAAATTGGTTTTATATATGTTTTCTTATTATATATTTTTTTTACCACGACTTTTATTTGATCAAGCATACAGTAATACAGTAATACTATTACATTTTATTATAGTTTAAATGATTGTTTCATATTTCAATACATTTCAAACTATGATTTATTCCCGTGATTACAAGCATGTTCAGCATTCAGTGATTATTACAAGCGTTTAGTGATATTATTGATTATTATTGATTATTATTATTATTATTATTATTATTATTATTATTATTATTATTATTATTA
>CAIGQW010005633.1:8152341-8166951 GCA_903798125.1 Danio choprae
CCAAGAATATATATATATATATATATATTCTTGTTGGTGGGACTGCAAATATAATTATTTATTTATTTTTAATAATGAAAATGGGCTTAAAGGGGCTATATGTAAGAATTCTTATGCATTATTGTATTTTTATTGCATTAAATATGTGTCAACAGCTTCCAATATAACTTAAAAAAGAGAGATTGTAGACAGAAGAACGTTGGGCCTTTTTGTAGGCAAAGTAAAAAAAAGCATTTACACGTGCTCCCGAGAGCCTCTCTTCTATTCACAGATTGTTTAGAATGTTCAAGATAAAGCCACAAGATATAAGTGCAAAGCTCATATTTACATATTCATACATATTTGTTGCTCTCATAAATGTGGATGATATCTGGATGTTCATTGTTAGTGTATTGCTGCAAATGTATTTCTAACTATTTTGACTAATCAAAGGTCTAAAAAGAACTTCTTCATGAGTATATCAGGCCATTGAATCACATTCAGTCTCATGGACACTAATTGTGCACAAGTGTGAGCACAATGGACAATAACTGGCTGCAATTCACTTAATGGCCATTGATGTCGCTAATAACAAGTGTTTGTGAATGATATATTTTTACATTGTTTATAATAAAGTAATAATCCGTAATTTACAGTGGATTTATAACAGCTATTAGACATGAAATGAAGTAAAACATCTTAGCTGTTTTAAATTGCAGGGCTAATTGGCTTTATAAAATGTTCATTCATATACGTAGCAATGGTTCACAAAATAAAACAAAGCAATTATAAATTAAGACTAATATTGAATTGTAATTTACAACAGTTTCAAACATCAAGGACCATCTGTTTCGTAATTCTATACATATAGCCCCTGTGGGACCTAAATTCCAGATGTTCCAACCAAACTAAAACTGTGTATTAGTAGGCTGATTTCCCTGAAGAGCAAACGCTGTGGCTATGTTGCGCTTTCAAAAACACTGCTCTGTTTGTCCAAGCACTCATCTGAGGCGGAAGAGGTGGTAGACGCATATGGAAACAATCATAATTTTTTGCTTCATAAATTACACGCTTCACCTTGACAATCACCTTATCTAACGTTATCTTTGATGCTAAGAGATGCTCTTGCAAACACTGGTGGTCTGATCTTTCTTCTGATGGTGGTGGTGGGGCTCTGTTTGTGGCATGAATCTCATTTATAATAACACCACAGCAGCATATGAATGCACTATGTCTGTCTCTTTTTTGCATGGCATGGTTTGTTTTCACCATCTCTCGCGGCAGCCTGCTTGGCGCCATGTTCCCCATGCCCCGTGTCCTGTGGGCCATGGCTGACGATGGCCTGCTCTTCAAATTCATGGCTGGGATCAGCGAGAGAACAAAAACACCCATAAAAGCCACTATAACGTCTGGCTTTCTTGCAGGTGAGACTGAATTTTAATGCTACTAATCTACTGACGTCGCGTACGTTTGTAGCATCACGCATCTGTCCGGCTGCATGGGAAAAATAAACTAAACGACATTTTCGAAGCACTTGCATGGACCTGACAGCTACGATGGGATTCATTTCGTAAATAAACTGGATTTAATGCATGACCTGATTTTACCACGGTCAACACATTTCTGGGTGGACATCTTTGCCGATCCTGGAACAACATTCCAATCATCCAATCAGATTTTGAGAGAAATTTACAGTTAATGTCTTGCAATCAAGGTTTAAATTCGTCTTCATTGTTATTCACCTATTATTTCTTTAATATTTTAGGAATAGCTTATGGTTAGGGGTAAGTTTAGGGACAAGGATTAGGTTTGGATTAGTGCTGTCAAAGGATTAATCATAACTAATCACATCCAAAATCCAAAATAAAAGTTTGTTTTTACATAATATATGTGTGTGTGTATATTATGTTTATTTAAATACATACAAATACATAAAAGAAAGACATATTTGACCAAATTTATGTCAGTTATAACATGTTCTTCTAGTCTGCACTTTAAATCAATCACAGGCAGACAGAGAGATGTGTGTGAATATAAATGACACAGGCATATCTAATAGCTCATAGTAACGTGTTAGCTACCTCTTTACAATTATTTTGAGCATATTTGCAGGTTGTTTAATCTCCGTCGGCTCCTGTCTCCTGCCAATATCCTTGAGATTGCACAGATGAATGAAGGCTATGGCAACTGTTACTATGGTTATTACTAATGTTTGAGGGAAGCGCATTTATTTCAAACTGTAATCAAAACTGCTTGGAACTACCTGTGCATTAAACGATTACATTGCACACATTTCAGCCATCAGAATCATACACACAAATATATTATCAAAATGCAGACTTTTCTTTTGGATGTGATTAATCACCATTAATCATTTGGCAGTATTACTTTGCATGACATTTTTGGACAGAAATGATGTTCCAGGATCAACAAAATATGTTAACCCAGGAATGCGTCAAACTTTGCAAAATCAAGACATGCAGATTTACCTCCTTTCTGCCTTTGACTCCTTCTCTGGCAGCTCCTCATTTATCTTTTTTTTCATGTTCATTTCTATTGTCTTTTCTGCTCTCTTCCTCCTTTTTGTTTGTGATCCCATGATCAGTCTCTTGGGGTCCTTGTTCCCCCTCCCACGTATTATCTTTGCCATGGCCCGGGACGGTCTGCTCTTCTCCTTTCTGGCACGTGTGAGCGAGAAGAAGACGCCCGTCGTGTCCACTCTGGCCTCCGGGGTCATTGCTGGTAAGAGCAGAGGGCATTGTGGGATTGAAGGGTTCAGCTCCATTGGGCTGCTTTTGTTGCTGTTTGAAACACCAGTCTGTTCATCTCTGTAGGGGAGGGGGGGGGGGGGGGCTGGAAACTCTGTTTATAAGACAAACACCAAGCGGTTACTGCACATGTAATTGGGAGAGCTAACAGGGGTTGTTTATTCTTTTTTTCTATAATGATTCCAGTAGTTTCCTGGAATAGAAACTTGTAAGACTGACTTTGCTGTGTTTTTATTGTGCAAACATGACATGTAATGAAATTACGTCAGTTTTACCATGCTAAAAACTCTGTTGACATGGTTTTTTTACATTTTTATGGTGTGTGTATCTTAATTTATTTCATTTCAAGCATTTGAAGAGTGATTTTGCTATTTGTACTTTCCATGAATAAGTTACACATTTTTGAAAAGAATCTTTAAAAGACTTATCTTCGAAAAAGTTTATTTAAAATGCATTATATTTATTTAATTTTTTTATATTTCAAATTAATTTATAATGATTTGTCTGTACCTATTAAGTTTTTATTTGAATTACATTTAATAGGCGTGCTTACATCACAGATTGGGTTATTGGAGCAATAAATAACAATATATAAATATAATTTTTATATAAATATGCAAATAGCACAAATATGAAATTATTTAATATGAATTTAATATTAAATTAAAATCTAAATTAAGTAAAGAGTTTTGTCACGTTTTCAGGTACCAAGAATTCCATTTGGCACACAAAAAATGAAATAAAAGTGCATAGTCTTAATTGTATAAATGAAATATAGATTAACATTAACTTTTAACATTACATATGGTATTGGTCAAGAACAGCTAGCTATATAATTTTATTTAACAGCTCACTTTAAAATCTAATGCAAGGATCAAATATACTGATATATGTGCATATTAAACCTAATTGCCTGTTCACGAGGATGCTTAACAAGTGTTGTTGAAATAATTTTGTCCATCCAAACCCAAGAAAACATGAAAGAGAACTCGGTTTGATCTGAGGTGCAGCATGCTAGTACAAAATTAAGTATTTCTTCTCGAATGTGAGATGTTTAAAATCACTTGAATGTTTAATTTTAATTTTTTTGTATTTTATTTTATTTTTTGTGACGAAGATAGTTATCCTTTAAAAAGTAATCTACAGATCACATTTGTCTTAAACCTTGGGTTGTGGTTTTGTTTTAATAAAAACTGCACTCCTAAAATGTATTTAATTTTATATTCTATAGAATTTCTGCATATTGTTTTTTACGCAACAACCAAAACTCTTGTAAAATGCATTAATTTCCCCAAAGTTAGCTTGAAAATAATCTTTACAGACGTTTTTTGTTTTTTCAGATTATTTCAGACATCACTATTATTATTGTTAAAGTATGCTATAAGTCTAAAACTCCACAGGAAATAATTAAGGATTACTTTAATCCCTTTTATGCAGTTATTGGGTAAGTGGATTTGTTTTTGTTTTTTTCTGTTAAAGAAAATCTGGAAATGACGTTGCGGGTCTGAAACAACTTATTTCAGGCATTCATGAAATATCAAATAAATATTTTATTTATAAAATATGTTTAAACCCCTTTTAAGCATTCAAGGAATTAACAAGGAAACACAATTATAATTTGTACCTTATTTGTGGAAAGTGCATTTTCTTAGTAGCTGCTAATCAATTAATAATGGAAATTTGGACTACAAAAATATATATACATTTTATATTTTATGTAAATAATTTTTATTTTTTAAATTGGTAACTGTTCACTAAATACAGTTTTTAGTTTCTTTTTTGGTAAAAATAAAAAGTTCTATATGTGGGTCAAAGACTTAAAGGGTTTTCAAGAATCAGAATTGTAAAAGTTTAATACAGCTTTGATTTAAAAAAAAAATTCTGCCTGTACAAAATTACTTTTATTTTTTGAGCCAAAATAATGATTATCTTACATTTTTGTCATGGTTTACAGAAGACGCCCAGTAAAATGTCATTAAGTGTAATAATAGTTTATACAATCAAAAAATCCCGGCCAGTATATTTAAAACAAGAATAATTTGACTACATATTACAAGTCTTTATTTGAAAATCACAGTACTGCCCAAAATGTGTAATCAATTGTCATTTTATGTTCTTTTACCTTACTTGTCAGCAATGCATTTTATATGTTTGTATATGTAATTTAACTTTTTTAATTTTTAATTTTTTAAAATTTAATTTTTTCATAAATAAATCCATTGCACTGATACATATCGTCTTTGACTCAGATATATATTTTCTTGAACTACAAATATAATCATGTAGGCCTTAAAAATTACAACAAATTATGCATGTTTGAATCCTTAATAAGCAGTTAATTATAAATATCAGTCCATCCTCAAAAAGGTAACCATAAGTCTGATCCAATTCATTTCTTTGCAGCAATCATGGCTTTCCTGTTTGACCTGAAGGACTTGGTTGATCTGATGTCTATAGGGACTCTTCTGGCTTACACATTGGTCGCTGCCTGCGTTCTAGTACTCAGGTCCACAGATAGTATATTTAAAATGACATGCCTAAATATTTGTGTTATTACAACTGGCCTATTCACAGACCACTTGTGTAAAATAATGTCCATAGGTACCAGCCAGAGCAGTTTTCTCAAACATATCACATAGCCAACACACATGAAGACATGGAAATGAGTGAAACCATAAGCACACCCAGCATGGGGATCCTGCCCGGCGTAGAGGAGCGTTTCAGCTTCAAAAACCTGCTCTTTCCAGACATCACTGAACCCTCCAACCTGTCCGGATTCACCGTTAACATCTGCACCAGTCTGCTTGGTAAGAAATATTCAGGACAAACACTGCAGACAAAATACAAATTTAAAAAAAGGTGTGTTTTATCGCACTTTATCAATTTCTGTCTGTAGATTTCAATTACAGTAACTATTTTGGAAGGGTGTTTTCTCAAATTATTATATTTTTTGTTCTGCACTGAACCATAAATCTTAGCAGCACTCACCAGACTTCACAGTTGAATCAATATCTGTATTCTAAATGTTTGTGCATATGTTCATGCGTAAGTTAGCTGATTATACATTTTATTCTAAAATTATATACAAATAAAATAAAAGATCAAATATTTTTCTTCTGATTGTTCGCAGTACTTTATGAATTATGCAATAATTAAAGACATAGAGAGACCCCCGCCAGAAATTGCTCCAATATATCAAAACTTTTTCCTGTTCATCCAGTGTTGAGATTTTTGTGCTGTGCTACAAATGTTGTGCTTATTTGCATACACTTAACATTTTAGTAAACCTGTAATACAAAAAGGTTTGCATTTTGTAATGTAATCAAACAACTAGGGCAGTATGTTTTTTAGTTTTACTCTTTTTCACTTGCAGTATCTTGCCTTAAAGGGCTGGTTCACCCCAAAAATGCAAATTTGTTAATTTCCTCATGGCGTCTAATGTGTAGGTGACTTTTTTCCTTCGGCAGAGCTTTAAAGAAGTTTTTTTAGCTGAAGCTGTGGTCATTAGTGTTTCATAATGTGTAAGTCAATGGCTACTGGCACTTTGAGAGTAATAAAAAAAATAACACACAAATAATACCTAGGCTTCTAACATTAAGATCTTTTGAAGCGAAATGGTTGGTCTGTGCAAGAAACTGAACCTTAGTTACAACATAATTACCTTTTAATCCTCAGCCACATTCGCTCAGTCTGGAACATGAGCTTTATGCTGTGAACATGCTCAAGAATGTTTGCCAAAGCTGTAGATTAAACGTAATAATGTTGTAAGTTTCTTGGACAGGCTGATCATTTCACTTCATTTAACTTTTTTTGCCTCTGGTGACCATTGACTTGCATTTTATGAATGACCAAGTATAATTTCGGCTAAAAATCTTGGATGGCTTTACAGTGTGCAAATGAACAGCAGATGTTCATTTTTAGGTGAACTGTGCCTTTAAGACACACGATCAATGCAGTGTTTATGAATTTGTTTGGTAGTTTTTCTGAGGTTTCTGAACTGTGTTTTTTTTCCAGGTCTGTTGATTCTCAGCTTCAGCCTGTTGGCGGTTCGGGGAGGGACAGCGAGCTGGAATATCATCACTCTCGCTGTCCTGTTCAGCCTGTGTGTCATTGTCACGTTCATCATCTGGAGACAACCTGAGTGTAAAACCAAGCTCTCTTTTAAGGTTAGAACGCAGGCACATCTAACAGAGCACAAGGTGTGGTCATTCCCAATAAAAGCAGTTCTGCTGGAGCCAGATTTACTATTTTTAGAGTTTAATTCAATCTGATGTTGAATGTGAGTGATTAAATACAAAGACAAATACTGTGTTCTGCTTTTACGTGGGTCACATGGGACTCGCTTGATCAAAGCTGTTTTAAACTTTTACGATTCTGATTCTTGATAACCCTTAAATAGAACATTTTTTACCAAAAAAGAAACAAAAAATGTTTTTCAGTGAACTGTTACAAATTTAATAAATAAATTAAAAAGCGTTTTATAGCATTTAATAAGTATGTTTGTAGTCAAAATAGTCAGTATTAATGGATAGGTCTCTTAAAATACGTTGTAAGGCTTTTAATAAATAAAGCTCATAAATTTTCAAAAGGATCCTTAAAATCTAATGAAACCAGTGTGATGAAAATAACACAGCTGGAAAGTTTATATATATATATATATATATATATATATATATATATAATTCTGGCACATTACATTGACCTTGCTGGCACCATAAGCTAGTGTTTGAGCTACACAACATAACATTTTGAGTAACTAATCATTTTCCACATCCTCCATCAGGTTCCTTGCCTTCCCTTCATCCCGGTGGTGAGCATGTTTGTCAACGTCTACCTGATGATGCAACTGGACAGAGGCACCTGGATACGATTCGCTATCTGGATGTCTATAGGTAAAACACCAGACAGAAAAAAAAACATTCCTAAACACAACAAAACATTCCTAAACACAAGCCCTGATCAAATACAGGTCCTGTTTACACCTGGTACAGGTATAAATGGATTTAATCTTTGCTGTTTATAAGCATTTGTTTTGTACTGGAGGCAAAAAAAAATGCAAAAAGCAACGCATTCTCTCACCAATCAAAGTTTACAGCAGTGCAACAACTTAGGAGCCATAAAAGCATCTTTGTGTCTGAAAACGCAAGCTTTTCTGAGCACCGCTCAGAAATGGTTTCGACATATTTCCATTGTTATGTCAACTTGTTACTGTAAACAGAAGCCCGCAACAATTATCCCGCCTCTGCGATCTCTACTGATTGATCCAATGCTCTGGAACTGACATTAATGAGCACTGCTGCATGAAAAAGTTGCTCATGTGTGAGACACTGAAAAAGACGGTCATGCATGGGCGTCAAGTGCATTAACTTAAAAAAACAATAGAAATATAAGATTCTCCCTCATCTCATACACACTTTAGTCCCATCTCTATCTCTATCACTGAAGCAAAAGAGAATAACCTCGCTGTCATGGATGGACACAGTGCTAGCATTTTCATTAAGAGAACTTGGTTTCAGTTTTGAAGCTTACTGGATCTTAAATTGAATGCACAATTATTGTTTTTCTGTTCTTTTAAGAGAGGGTTGAGCTCAACCTTTAAAACTTAAATACACCATTTCCGAATTATAAATTAGACTTTTCATTGTTCTTTTTATTGTGTATTTTTGTATCACAAGAAGCTCTTTGGTCCTGTAGCTGATTGTGACAAAACACTTCTGCCTGTTAAAAAAAACTTTTTTGGCAGGATTTGTTCCTTTTACCCTGTTGTACCAAACCTGTGTCGAATTGTGACCCCAAAATTGTTCAAAAAGTACTGTCAAAATTAATTATGGATAAGCATGTCTTAAGTTGGGCTTTAAACAGTGACAGGTCAGTGATTGTTTGGATCTCCCTACTGCTTATACCTCAATTTAGGGACCTCTAACAAAAGTTGGCCAGCAGAACGCAAGGCTCATGGAAAGATCAAAGAAAGTCTATACAGTACATACACCCGCCCACAATCCCACCTATTCAGAAAAGTGGTCGAAAGTGTAAAAACACACATATAAGTGAAAGCAGGTTTGTGTCTCCCTTGTTTATTTGTGATCCCATTTAACAAAATGCATCTTAATACCATGCGTAAACAGGGCCATAGTATTTCGGTCATTTCCGAAAGGCCTCCAGAAAAGCAGTTGGCACGTACACACTCCATAATTTCCTCCATTATCCCTCTGTTACCTCCAGGACTCGTAATCTACTTTGGCTATGGGATCTGGCACAGCACCGAAGCTGCTCTGGCCCATTCCAGTATGGACGAAGAGCTGAGTGTGTACAAACCCGCCTGTGGTCTCAACCGGGACAGCGTGACCCCGGAGAAAGAAGCTTTCCTCTGTAACGGCCACGGGTCACGGGTAGATGATGACGGAGATCTCTAAATGAGGAACAGTGTTATGTTATATACTCAGACTTTACATAAAGCACTCCGCCAGGAGGTAGTGAGGAGCACGGGTCGCTGGAGTCTAATCTGGTGGAGCTCGATGACCGATTTAACCATGTCACTTCCTTGTAGAGGAGTCGGAAGGTTCAGTGCGCACTACATAGATGGAAGTATTTGAATATTCATACAACTCCAGGGCTGTTTTTTTCTACTTCAGAAATCTTAAAGAAAACCAAAACAGGCACAGGACCTTTTGTTGAGAAAACAAACAAACAAACAAACAAAAACAGAAACAAATGTGAGCTACAGTATTTCGAACTTGTGCCTTTTGTCTTACTATTGCGATCAAAAGTACAACCTCAGTTGTGAAAATGCTGGGACGTTTTTGTAAAAACACAAGTAAATCAAGAATATGTGTTTTGTTAATTGTTTTTAACCTTTATTTTCCAAGTAAAAAGCACAAAGAAAATTTTGAATTGAATTGTGTATATATATAAACAATTGTCCAAATTTTTAAATATCGATGGTGCCAACAACATCTTTTCTCTTTTAATATAATGTTCAATTTCTTTTCGCAATATTAATATATGGCAGTTAGTGGAAGATCCAAATCCATTGGGATTGTGAATTGAGAAATGATATTTCTGATGATTCTCTCATGGCTTTTGGCACTGTATGATCAGCCATGAAGACTGAGATTCTCCTTTTATAACCAAGCATGATACCACTCACATATCATCCAATGCAATCTCATAAAAATTCTTAACGTTTTGATTTAGAGGCTTATCTGTATTAATTTGTATGTTGTCATTCATACAACTTAGTACAATTTGCTTATCCCCAATGAGGGCTAGTTTTAGAGGTGAGGTTTGGGAGCCCTGCTTTTTAATCTCTTACTTTCTCATATGAATGAAATCATATGCATTCCTACAAATTAGCCACTTACCTGACCATATGTAATATAGTAAATATTAATAGTAAACAGTAACATTTGAGTTTAAGTAGAATATTCTTCAAACTCTTTGTAGTGTGTTGCAGCCATCAAAATCGAAAAAATACAGCATAAGTCTGTCAATTCAAACACTGGAAATTTTTCTTTGTCAATGAAATAAGGCTTAAAGAGAATTAACAAAACACAGACCCTTGATTTTATTGCATTTTACAAAAATGACCTGCCATTTTCATAACTGGTCTTGTAAATAAAAGTTGCTTTATGATGAAAATGTATGGTTTTACGTATCGGAACATGGAAGATCAAATCACGCTTGGCTTTTCTGCTGAATCTATAGCATCTGAGGTCTCATTTATGCTGGTTTGAACTGCCCTGATCCAGAATCTGTAGGTTTTTTGCTGGTCCAACCAGGTTAGTACTGCCACCTGGTGGTCTGGTTGATCAGTTGCTTGTTTTAGCTGCTTGCTATCCATCACAGTGCTGGCTGCTGTGTCTTCTGTGCAGATGGAGTCTGCTTTTTCAATAGTGTCTTAATGTTGCATAAACAAGATTTTTTTGGGGAGACAAATTGACATCTAGCTGTATATTGGGGTAATTTAAAGGGATAGTAGCCCCAAACTGACAATTCAGTCATCTTTTATGCAGCCTTCACTTGTCACAAACCTATTTGAGATTCTTTCATCTGTTGATCAAAAGAAGTCATTTTGAAAAATGTTGAAAAATGGTAACCATTGACTTACAGTATATTTGTTTTTCCTACTATGGAGGTCAATGGTTACCGGTTTTTAAAATTCTTCAAAATATTTTCTTTTGTGTTCAACAGAAAAAGGAAACTCATAAAGGTTTGGAACCACTTGAGGGTAAGTAAATAGTGAGCTAATTTGAATTTTTGGGTAAACTGTTCCTGTTAAGACATTTTTCACATTCTGCTTTTGTCAGGCTAAATATTTTACAAATTACAAAAGAGTAATTTCTCAGAAGTTTGGAATAATTATTATTACATAAGTAGTTTTTTATAAAAATAAAATACAGTAAAAACAGTAAAATTGTTAAATATTATTACTATTTAAAGTAAGTATTTAATATGTCATTCATTCATTCATTCATTCATTTTCTTTTCGGCTTAGTCCCTTTATTAATCTGGGGTCGCCACAGCGAAATGAACCGCCAACTCATCCAGCATATGTTTCACGTAGGGGATGCCCTTCCAGCTGCAACCCATCATTGGGAAACCCTCATGAAAACTCATTCACACACATACCCTACGGACAATTTAGCTTACCCAATTCATCTATACCACGTCTTTGGACTTGTGGGGGAAACCAGAGCACCCGGAGGAAACCCAACACGGCGAGATAATGCAAACTCCACACAGAAAGCTAGCGACCTTCTTGCTGTGAGGCGATTGTGCTACCCACTGCGCCACCGTGCTGAATTGTCAGAATCATTACTCCAGACTGGGTTGCGGCCGGAAGGGCATCCACTGTGCAAAATATATGCCGGAATAGTTGGCGGTTCTTTCCACTGTGGCGACCCCTGATTAATAAGGGACTAATCCAAAGGAAAAAATGAATGAATGATTTGCTCCAGTCTTTCTGAATCATTTTAATTTGCTGATTCGGTACCCAGTTACAGTATAATCCGTTATTTGTGGAACTCGGTTATTAATAACAATTGTGCTGTTTGACATTTTTTGTACACTGTTGAACATTCTTTTCCATTTAATACTAAAATTCAAAATATAAAATTCAAAAAATTTTTATTTGAAAGATAATTCAAATATCTTTTTGTAACATTATTAATGACCTTTATCAATCTCATTCATCCTGGCTGAATAAAAGTATTAATTAATATATTCTTTTATTACTGACCCCAAACTTTTAAATGGTGGAATCATGAAATATTAAGCAACATCAAAAATAAAAATAAATATTTTCAAGCACCAAAAACAGCAGATTGAAATGCTTTCCAAATGACCAGACTCAATAATGACTGAAAATTCAGCTTTTAATCACATGAACATTGTAAATATATACATTTTACAATTACATTTTACAATATTACTGTATTTTACTTTATTTCTTTTTAGCAAATACAATACACATTTAATTATGGGTGTTTTTTTTTTAAACATGAAACAACATAAGTATTTTTTTGTGGGATGTAAACCTAAACATACAAGATTTAACAATAATCACCATTGCCACATTCAATGGGTCTCCACATAAACAAAATCTAGTCAAATATATTTTTATTAGTTTTAGTAGTTTATAATATTGTTGTTCTTTTTATTTTATTTTTTGACAATGGTCTTTGAGTTCCAATGGTTATAATTGATGCTTTCATTACAATATTAAGTTAGAGGATCTTTTGTGAGTATAATCTTGGCCATGTTAAATAATAATAATAATAATAACAATAAGTAAACATAGCTGTTCCATTGTTTTCTCAGGAGCATGACATTTGTACAAAAACCCTCCACCAACCAATCTGACCTCAGGATCATTTATTCTAGAATGTGTTATGAATTTATATACATTTATAACATATATTTATTAGTTCTAGAAAAACGTCTTCATTATATTATTATTTGCTGATATGCTGACGGTCCTGATGAAGATACACAATCAGTCAATAAATATTCTATCATTCTTTGTTTATTCCATGAAGTAAATGATTTGTAAATAGCAAATGATGCTCTTTATAATGCAGAAATAAGCAATAATGTATGTGCAGAGGCCTTGTTCATGTTTTGGTTACATACATTTTAGTAGATTAAAATGTATTATTTTCATATATGTGATTGTTAATGAATTTGTTGTTTAGCATGTGAACGTTTCACCTTTGCCATTGCCATCTATAATTACTAAAAAAATATTTCAAAGAACACTTGAATTGTCCGTTTCTCTGGATTTACTGGTTTTATTAGGTATGAGTTTGAGTAAAATGTTAATATTTGTTGTCCAAATGATTTCCATTTCCAAAATATGGTCTTTTTTAAAAATACTGATTTCTTAAAAAACAAACATTGTAATAGCGTTGTCTGAAAATGATTATAGACATGTCTAAAACATTACCAGTAAAAACATACTCTAAATGACATTTTAATTTGAACATTTCTAAGAAATGTCATCAGTAGTTTAAGGAATAAAACAAAATAGTATTTTACTCAAACACATAGCTGTGAATAGTAAATAAACTGAGAATGTTCATGTGCTCAACTGATATATTGCATATTTGGGATTCTGGACCACCTCTCAAGCTGCAGTGGTGTATTTGTGGGAATACCCAACAATACGTTCTATGTATCAAAATTCTATATATTTTTTTCTTTTATGCCAAAAATCATCACAATATTAAGTAAAGTCCATGTAAACGTCCTATAATAAATATATCAAAACTTAATTTTTGATTAGTAATATGCATTGCTAATTTGGAAAACTTTACAGGGTATTTTTTACAATAATTATATTTTTTGAACCCTCAGATTCACCATTTTCCAATACTTGTATCTCGGACAAATATCGTCATATCATCATAACAAAATATACATCAATGGAAAGCTTATTTCAGCTTTAATCAGCTTATATCAGATATTGTATCAATAACTTTACTTCTAAAACTGGACCTTTATGACTGATTTTGTGGTCCAGGGTCACACATAATGCTCAGTCTTTGGACTGTCACACTATCAACTGAATGAATCTATGGCTGTCAGGTGGTAGATTGATCACGTGGTTCAAGCTCAGAAAATTTACCGTTTACAAGTTTTAATTACAAATTGTAGGCTACAAGAACACTTTACTAGATGGAACGTCATGATTACGGCGTTACAAATGAACAGTGCGTCTTCACTTCCTCCTATACTGTACAAAACTGAAGTCAAAAAAGTCCACTCGAACCGAACAGGTCATTTGAGTCTGCACACAAGTATAAAGTTCTATTCATTTACAGTACAGGAAGTTCATGAGCTATACTGCTACCAGCCAGCAGAGGGCGCTGGAAATGTTATGTTTCCACTTTTCAGGCACAATTGTTAGATGAGCTGCTTGAATAGGCTCATTTTTGTTAATGAATGATATTATATAATCATTAATCAGCAACTAAGTGGTTAAATATGCCAAGACTGTCCACATATTGTGAAACTGTCTGAACAATGTTTTATTGTGTTTCATTCAAAAGGTGTTGTTGTTGTTGTTTTTGTTGTTCTGTGTGTTTTTGGACCATATCAAATGTGGCGCATTCAGTAACATTAGTTACATATAGCATCTGGACTGGTTTAATGTTTGTCTGCACTGTGACTGTCTGCCTACTGTTTCAACTTGATGTTGTAAATAAAATACGTTTTGGATATTTTTGTGTGGTTTATTCCACAAAATCAGAGCCTTTTGCATGCATATATTCATTCATTCATTCATTTTCATTTCGGCTTAGTCCCTTTATTAATCTGGGGTCGCCACAGCGGAATGAACCGCCAACTTATCCAGCATATGTTT
>CAIGQW010005633.1:8192021-8204005 GCA_903798125.1 Danio choprae
TGTGTGTGTGTGTGTGTGTGTGTGTGTGTGTGTGTGTGTGTGTGTGTGTGTGTGTGTGTGTGTGTGTGTGTGCGCAAAATTGTGTGTGGTTAAGTGTCATTTTCTCACCGTGAGGTGTGGAAGAGGCGGTAATTGTATGACTCAGGGTCAGTGTGTTTGTTTCCACTAAGTGTGTGTGTGTTTGTATTTCTGTGTGTTTGCGTGTCCATGTGCTTGTGTGTGTTTTTGGCTTCCTGCTCTGTCAAATGTCAATCACACAAAGTGTTTGTGTGTGAACCAGCCGCGATGCAATTAACCACGGTGTGTTGGCTGATAAGCCGCCATGAGCTTGTGTGTGATGTCTGAGTGACGTCTGAGTGTGTGTGTGTGTGTGTGTGTTTTATCAAGCATGCAGGCATAATTGCTTCAGCATGGAAAAATAAACAAGCTGTATATTGGTCGACTTTAGAAGAATTTACATGTTATTAAATGTGGTGTAAACGTTATTAAATGTATGTCAGTTTCTGTTATTTTGAAGGATTTGTTGCCAGAAATGTGAATGTGGCTACAGTAATCAGATGTTATCAGATGTAGGGTGGGTGAAGATTGGAAAGGTTTCAGAGATACTGTACACTGAATGAAGTCAGTGGTGGGGACTCAATAGCAGTCTGTCAGGCAGTGGATTGGTTTTTAAGTGGGGTTTATTCAGCATGTCTCACCATGTGTGCTTCAGATTATGCTGTCCATTGTGTTTGGTGATATTATGTGTTAATGTTTCCTGTTAGTTTCAAGGGCTTTTCAAAAGCTTGTGATTCCTGTTAAATCAGCCTGTGGTGTTTGTAGCTTGTCTACAGGTTTTGCCAAGCTGACTCTTCCATTTAGTTTTAAACCAGCAAAATTAGACCAGCCTAGACCATGCTAGACCAGCAAATTATTGTTGGTTGGTCTGTAATTACTATTTAGTTTGAGAGGATTTTTTTATTGCTCTGTCATTTCTCATAAACCTTAATGGACTTTTTAGGTTTGTTTTATTTCAGTATCAGTGTTACAACTTAAAAAAAAAAAATAAAAACATTTTATTACATTGAGAATGACATAAATTTTATCACCTCAACAATACATGTTTATGTACATGCAAGTAGATGTCCATCCTATATTTATTTGAAGAACTCTATATAAACAAATGATCAAATACAAGTGGAATATAATACAGCTCTTTGTCAATTTGGATTTTGTGGGTGTTTGTATTGGTATCTGACTTTTTATTTAAAAATTTGGCAACGAGTCATCACTTTAGAGCTCGTCAGAACGCAAAATGCAGAATATACAGATCATCTTACTCAGCGCCACTCGGAAGAGGCATAAGGTACCTTTAATTGTACCTTTTGTTAATTTATCATGTTTATTGTGAAAAAAATGACTCATTAGTAGAGCTCATTAATATTCATGACCGTTCCAAATATGGTCCATATGGAGCTTTTGATTCTATAGGGTATTTTATGGAGTAATAAATGATTGTATAAAATAATTTCTGGAGTTTTCTTTTACTTACCTAAGCCACATACCTACTGATATTAGAGAACAATTTAACTTATTGAATCAATGCAGTATATAGCACTTTATATCAATGCGTTGCTTAAAATGTTTGTAGAATCTGTGATACATTTTTTTCTGGGTTCACTTATAAATATAAAGTTTGAAAAAATAGCATTTGTTTAAAAATATAAACTTTTTGTAACATTATAAATGTCTTTACAGTAATTGAGCAACAATATTATTTGTTTTCAACAACAACAAAATGATCTTACAAAGTAACATCTCTTCTTCATCATGTTTAGATTTCCTTTAAAACAGATTTGTCTGTTCTTTGGGCTTTCTAAATGTATTAATCTTCTTGCTTGCATCCATTTGCATGTCATCAGGATCATTTATTTAATGGTATAGGTATGAAAAGATTTAGTATTCTGCTAACAAAAGAGGCTCTAAATGTCATCAAGAATTATGATTGACGGGATTTTATGAACATTCTTCTATTGAACTTTATTACAATCTCTTTTATACTTCATTGTCATCATAACTGTCAAAACACAGCCATCTAAGGTGCCATTTAAGACATTTACACATCTCTTCAGCCTTTGGTGAGTCGAAAATGACAAAGGTGGTAGTTAAGCGTATTTCCTCAGACCTGTGTTGTTACGGAGGTCGCGGGGGTGTAATGATTCTGCTGTCTTCTGCATATCTCCTCATTATTCACCTCTCCTTCTCAGTCCACGAGATCTGTTTATCCTGCTGAAATCTTATTTGAGAGTCACAGAGTAATAACTCTGTCTATTTCCCACCGAATCTCCTGACCTTCTGATAAATGGATCGGAGATTATGCATCTGACAAATGGATTTACATGTGACATAATTAGGATGGATTTGGTGGCAGGGGTGCAGTAGGCAGATCGCTCGTAGCCCTCGGCAGGAGGGATTCATTTAGGAGCCTGAGATGGAAATCTTGTTAGCGACACCAGGAGGGACTGTTGTTTTGGGGGTTTTTTTAGAGCCAAAATATGACTGTTCCCCAAATCTGAGCAGCACAAGAGGCTAATGAGAAGTGTGGGATGTGTTTTGCTCTTCTGTTCACTGTAAAAATAAAACTCGTAAAGTTTATGGAAAAAATCTGTGTGGTTTTTAGAATATTACCATTAAAACTAAGGTAGAAACCATTTTTCTCTACATTTTACGGTAAACTTATACATTTCCTTAAAATCAGAAAGTCATTTGTCAAATTAATTCTCATCACTAACAGCTTATGCACAAGCAGAGAAACATATTAATATATAGAAGGTGCTTGTGTTATTTAAGCAAGTTTGAAAATGTGTACTGTTGGTATGCCTTCAGGAACAGGGTTGCGAAACATTGATGTAGGGAATTCGGGGAAAATCAATTTACCGTGATTCAACAATGAATTTACAGAGATTCAATTGCATATGTATTAAGGAATCTTAACGTTAACCAGATTACAGATATTTACTGTAGCATTTTTACCATTGAAATCACAGCTGTTTTTACAGTGTTGTGTAGATGCGTAGAATGTTCAATGTTGTTTTATTAGTAGAATGTGGAATAAGTATTCAGGAGGATTTGGAATATGTCGGAGCTGTATTCGAATCAGTATTTCCCACATAAGCACCACAGCTCAATGTTTTACTATGCCACAACACTGACGTTCCTATTTATTTGGACAGCTTTCTCCTAATAAACCACAAATGAGGGTTTTGTGGACGCAGTAGCAACATGGTCACCTGTTATCTTGGGAGAATTAGAGCGATCATGCTTTAATTTCAGCTGAATTTAGCCCATAGCTTTCTTCTCAGATCGATGAGTTCTCCCAGCCGCACTGCAGGTGCTGAAGCTGCATTTAGCTCTGTTCCCATGACTCCATCTCTCTCTGACCGCTCTCTGCATCTCCTTACTGCATTGGGATAGCAAAAGAAATGCTTAAATCATGCAATTTACAAACCTACTGTAAACATGATCACATTTGAGGTGGGAATCTGGGTCATTTGAGGGGGATTTCAGGTTTCTGCAGTTTTGGGAACTGAACAGACTTTAATCACCCACACAAACACAAACAGAGTTTTGTCCTCTAAAAATGCAGCATAGGATCAGTGAAAATTTGTGCATCAGACTACATTATGGCAAAACTGCAAAAATGTAGTTCGACATAAGTTTAACTACAGTTTCTAGATAAAATTAACAGGGCAGTGTGACGCCAACAATTTTTGTTTGTTTTTGCAATAATGATATTTACAGGAACATATTATCAATGAGGGCAGCACGGTGGCGGAGTGGATAGCACATTCGCCTCACAGCAAGAAGGTCGCTGGTTCAAGCCCCGGCTGGGTCAGTTGGCATTTCTGTGTGGAGTTTGCATGTTCTCCCCGTGTTTGCGTGGGTTTCCTCCGGGTGCTCCGGTTTCCCCCACAAGTCCAAAGACTAAATTGCTAAATTGTCCATAGTGTATGAGTGTGTGTGTGTGTGTGTGTGAATGAGTGAGTGTGTATGGATGTTTCCCAGAGATGGGTTGCGGCTGGAAGGGCATCCGCTGCGTAATACATATGCTGGATAAGTTGGCGGTTTATTCCGCTGTGGCGACCCCAGATTAATAAAGGGACTAAGCCGAAATGAAAATGAATGAATGAATGAATGAATGAATGAATATTATCAATGATTCACACAAAAGTTTTCTCTTAAAAGCAGTGGTTCCTTACCCATGATTCCTAGTCTACCATTAATCCCAGTTTTTTATATTGATGAAAGGGCACAGTGCATTATGTCCAACTTGCAGTAGGGACTGTACATTAGTACTCCATTGTTTACAGCAGTGGTTCAGTATTTGGTGAAACCATACAGTAGTTCCAGTGAATATTGGCAAACAGCATATTGCAGATTTGTGTGGTTGAATATACAGCTTTCGGTCTGGGGTTAAAGACATACGATGCGTTCCAGCGTTCCATTTGGAAGGGCTCATCCCAATGTCCTAATGCCTTTGAAGGATTTACACTCCATAGTGACAGCTTCAAAGGGATTAAGGCATAGGGATGAGCCCTTCCAAATGGAACACGGTGTGCGACTTCCCTGTGCAAAGGATCATGGGGGCTCGAAGTGTCCATCAGTTCTACCTTTCAAATTCCTTCATTGCGAAAAGGGCATTCAAAGTGGCCATTTTTGGAGCACTTCGGTTTGGAATGACACCTAAATATGGCGGCCATGATTGTTTTCACTCCAAAGTGTCCTTCAGAGGGCGATATATCCAGTTTGTAATGCACTTATAGTGTCTTGTTAGTGTGCAATTTCACTTTAGAAGACTGTATCTATTTTAATTTATATGCATATGATAACTGATTTCAAAATGCTCTCTCCCTCTCTCTCTATCACTCTTTCAAACTATTTTCTAAAGTTTCCTTAAATCCTTACCAAACAATCTTAAAATCTTACCAAACATGTATAAAATGTAATAAAACTAATTGAGATGATACTGAGGGCCCAGATTATTAATTGCATAGTCATTTTTTTCTAATTTATGATTTATATTGTTGATAATTAGGGCATTATTTATCATAAATGTCACCTTAGATCTTACCTATTTCTATTAGTTGCGTCTTTATTCCTCACAATCACAACTTTAAGACCTCCCAACTGCAGCTTTAGTTCATAGATTTGACACCAGTTCCTCCATTGATTATTAGATTGGACATACTTTTTATATGTAAACGTAGATGTGCAATTTTGCTGCATCCAGTTCTCTTGCCAAAACTGCATTTCCTAACAGCCATATGTCACTTTTCACCTACGGATTGCCAGCATTAGCTTGCCAAATCTGTGATATAACACCATCACACCATCAGCTAAGGTGAATATAAAAGTAAGTGTCACATATTTATATGTATAATACCTAAAGAGCCATCTGTTAGCATTTCACTAGCCAAAATGCTTATTTAATGAGAAAACAGTTACTTTTGGATTGAGATAATGAACAGTACCAAGCTAGCCAAACCTTGAGCTCTTGTGATGGTATGCTAATGTTAGATAAAGTATGAACTGTATAGT
Organism: Danio choprae; assembly: GCA_903798125.1. Classification (NCBI taxonomy): domain Eukaryota; kingdom Metazoa; phylum Chordata; class Actinopteri; order Cypriniformes; family Danionidae; genus Danio; species Danio choprae. Next base: position 8,197,599 of record CAIGQW010005633.1, read on the forward strand.
CATCTTTTTAATAACCAGAAAGCTTATTTGTTTGCAGAAGTGATTCTATTTTGTGTGTTTGATGATCTGTGCTAGATTTTCGACTCTCTTTCTCTCTCGCTGTGCATCTGTGTGTGTATAGTACTGTACAGTACAGTACAGTATGTCATTTGTAGAGGGCGGCGTTGTGGGTAAACTCAGCAGGGCTTGATCCTGCAGGTCAGGATTTGGAAGTGATCTGCCATTGTTGGCCCAGCAGCTCTCCACCCAAGCGAAAATAAGCTTCCTCCTTCCCACTCGCTGCTTCTGTGGACAAATGCTTTTTTAGGATGGAGTAATTTGATTTCAGCATCTCAATTCCTTTCCGCTCTCACCTCTAATTCAATCTTGCGGCCCAAACTGTGTTTATCCTATTTCTATGAGGGCTGTGTGATGAACAGACCTAACTTTCAGTTTTTTTATGCATTTCTCCTTCATCAGCTTTGCCCTTCTCTTTTTCTACTCATCATTTTAAAGTAATGTAAGCTCATATTTGCGTTTTTTTCCCCCAAATACTTGTTACTTTTCTGCTCAGCTGTGCTGTTTATGGCTGTTTTTTGTGGGCGAGTTGTCACGGTCATCTGCCATGTTTTCTTGAGACAGCTTGAACGCTCCATGCTGCCACGTCGGTCTCTTCATTCCTCCATATTCATCTTTGTCTAATATTGCTCTCAGGTCTGCTGCTGTACTCTGCTTTTTCTCCATTTACGATGCACCAAACACAGATAAGGGCAGCATGATTGAGTGTTGTTTAATGCAGGATCAGATTTGGTTTAAATCTGGGAGGCAGTTTGGTCAGATAAGTCTTTGCCTGTCGGAGATATCGCAATAATAAATATATTATCAAATATTATTTAAATATTGTCAACATAAACTCTATCAAACCTATATAAGAATGTTAAATGATGGATTTATATTTCCTGAAGTCTGCCGGTAAAATTTCATTCAGTATAACTATATATACTATAACAATGCAACAGTGCAAGACATTATACTAAAAATTAACATGTCTTAAGACTTAGAATTACATTGTAGCCATAAAATAAACATTTTTTTGTAATTATAAAACCATTCTTCAAACCAATTTTTTTTTACATTTAAAATATAGTACATTTTAGTATGATTGCTTATATGGAGAAATCTGAGCATTTGAGGTCTCCTCCTTTTTTCCATAGCTGTATATTTTTTATAGTATATAATTGGGCCTGGGTAGTATGACAATATATTTAATTACTGTGGAATGAAGTGTCAACTGTAATAGATTTTTTTTATTTCTTGTATACACTAAATACACTTATTATGCAAATAAGTGGGCGTGGCTAAATCACATGGAGTGTGCGAATGCCTAAGAATAAAGGAAGCCCTGACTAGAGCACTCGTAGTAAGCTGAGGTGACTTTTAGGAAAACGTTTACCTGTGATTTTAGATAACTGTTTTGGATTACAAAATTTAAACTATGAATATGAGTACAAAATAAGTTAATATGACTGATTCACAATAGGTGCGCTGTACACCTCGGACTAGTAAAATGAAAGTGAAATACACTAATAACATGAATTTATGTCATAAAAGCTTAGTATTGTTTTATATTAATTTTTGATATATGAAACAAAAAATTGACTGACTGTGACACCAATCATTTGGTGTCACTTGATTCAGGATCTGCTCTATTAATACTTTTTCTTAACAATATAGCTCCAAAGCAACCTTGGTCCTAGTGCCTGCCCAATGAGAAATGTATTCACGTATGCTGTGTTAGATTTATAAAAAAGAAAGAAAGAAATTGTTTGTCCTGTCTAGAAACAAATCACAACATTTATGGGGAATAAAAATCTCTAACACGACTCCGAAAACAACCTGTAAATTAAGACTTCTCAAAGAAAATGAAAAGATTTCAGCTATTGTGAATCCCTACTATATTTAAAAATGTCTAAATAATAAAAAAGGTTAAGTCAGTTTCATTTTTGGAGTATTTAAAATACTTATAACTTTTTTGTAGATTTTCTGTAATAACTACCTATTTAAATAGCTATACAGTGAAATTCATCATTATCATTTATTATTACCAAAATCATTACCAAAATCACTTATACCATGAAATAGAATGTTTGTCATGCCACCCACCCCATATACATAATTTATTTCATTTGTCATATTGTTCATTTGTTAAATTGACTCTTATTTGTACGTGTTTTTTTCCATATTGGAAGATACTTCAACAAATGAAAGTTAGTGTCTGCAAACACAGTCTCTCTGCAAAGCTCTCCTCCCACTTCTGATCTAAAAAAGGAATCAAAAAAAAGTTTCACAGACTTTTCAGACATAAGTGGAGATTTCAGATCACTCAATAGAGCAACCAAGATATCCATCTTATACCTTAATGGGATCGTATAGCTTTTTATCTCCTTGACCGAGTTCCATCAGCGGTGAAGATTAAGGTTTGGCCATGCTGTACCTCTCCAGGTGACTCCTCCAGGACAGAATAATCATTCCGCACAGATAAATAACCCCAGAATGAGATGTGATGGAGTGGGAATGGATTTGAATCGCATACCTGCTGCAAGCTATTTTCAGTAGACAAAGTACAGGCGAGGAAATGCTAGCATGTGTGTGTGTGTACATGTGTGAGTGTGTAGAGATGCCCAAAGTGGCATTAATCATATGCCTTTTGCCCAGACACCGTTTCCAGGGAGTAGACGTTACCTGTTCACTGATTGGCCAGAACTCAGCCATCTTCTCAAAATAATAACACAGGAGTAAGGAAAGGAAATGTCACCTGTTTACCTAATAGGCCTATTTTTATTTTCCATTGCCTGTAAAGTGTCTGAAAAGACAATCAGCCCCTTCAGGATTTCTTACTCAAAATGACTGATTTTACAGTATTTATTCTTAAATTTGTGGCAATATTTGAAGCATTTCTTGTGTTGATTTGCTGTAAAACATCAGACACATCTTGTATTACCACAAGAACCATTGGGTTCTGCACTTGAGAGAAACAAAGAGAGAAACTTGTGTTTATCTCTGAACCCTAAAGCCAACTGTATTATTTGTAACATTATTTGACTTTAAATGATCCAAATAAAAATACGTTGTTGAAAAATCTTGATATAATAGCAAAATCATTAGCAATTGAAAATCATGCTTTTATCATGTGTGATGTATATGTTGGTTCAGTCAAAAATCGTTTTAGGCTTATAGCAATTTTAGCAAAATCTGTATTAAGTTATTCTTGTTCTTATGTATAGCTTTTTTTCTTCCCTTACTACAGCTGTCTGCTATACTATAGTGAAAATTTTATTGATTTACATTTGTGACCATGTAAAGAAGTGAAACCAGTCTAACTGTAAACTGTGCCGATTTTTTCCTTCCATATTCTCGTGACAGCGATATAACACTTGATTTATCAACTGTAGTAATAAATCAGAACAGTCTTTTCAGGTGTGTTTTAGTTCATATGAAACTCTTTAAATGAAACTTACTTGAAGTGGTCTACAGCTGGATCAGAGTTGCAATCACATCATATGATATGTCCATGGCTGCCCAAAATTGTACGCTCCTCTGAATTTTGTGACATTTGCTTGATTTTGTGTTCAATTCTATGATCACAGAATTGCAAAATCCTGGAGGGACTGGAAAAAAAAAATGCTGGTCAGTGATTGGGATGGCCCTGCATGACACGTAACACACACACACACACACACACACACACACACACACACACACACACACACACACATAGAAGAAATAGTTTTTCCAGCAGTCTGCCAGATATGGTTGTCATGGCAACGAGACTATACCTGTAGTTTCCCAAGAATTATTTTCATAATGACCGTCTTACTGCGTAATCTCATTGTCTGATATCATCGCCTGCCTCCTCCATAATAATATTCAGCTCAAAGAATTCATTATTTCCTCATCAGGCTGTCTGACTATAACCCTTAATAAATGTTGGCATGGTAACAACCATAGTTTCAACATTGCAGTCATTGCTGTCTAGACTCTAAAGAGTCTCTTAAACGCAGAGTTTGCCCAAAAATTAAAAATCTGTTATCATTTACACATCCTTCGCTTGTTCCCAACCTGTTTTGTTATTTATCTTTAGTTCTGTTGAACATGAAATAATATACTGTATTTAAAATAATGTTGGAGACTTGAAGCCTTTCCATGGTAGAAAAAATAAATACTAATGTATTGAAGTCAATGGTTACAGGTTTCCAACATTTTTCAAAATATCTTCTTTGGTGTTCAACAGGGGAAAAAAAAACTTTGGAACAAGTCAAAGGGGAGTAAATGATTTTTGAATTTTCATTTTTGGGTGAACTCAATGAAGTCAATTAAAGGGACAGACCACCCAAAATGTATACTCAAAAACTGGCATTCGCTGTTGTTCAAACTACTTATTTAAATTAAGCTTAAACAACACAATTCTTGAGTTTTTTTTGGGTGGACAACATAATTGTTTTATGTTCAATCCACTTAAATTTGTAAAAACTAACAAGCTAACTTAATTCCTTTATGTCGTCCCAACACCAATCGATTGTGTGGAACCCAACATTTTTTACACTTGACTAAAACACACACATTTAATGTCACATTTAAATCACATTCATCTCATTTAAAATCTCTTCCTGCATCCAATTATATGTACTTTAGTTAAAACTGTCATTTTTAAAAAGTATTCACGTGAATGTATCAATTTACTTTCTTTAATTGTCTATAAAATATTCTTCTTCCTTCTAGTAATTTTCCATTGCTTCTCATAACCTTCTTGCACGTAAACAACTCGTCTCCTTGACGAGGTCAGAGCCCACGGGATTCACACTTGCAAATTACAAATACACAAACTGAGCACATACAAAACACACTCATGCATTTGTAACGCGACCATATGGGTGTCACATAACATGAAGCTACAGTATGCGTGTGTGGTTGTGTGGCAGGTATAGCCTGTTTTAATCACTTTATATTGTGTCTGAATGGCATCATCCATCACTTGTGTTGTTAATGTGCTGATATTATTCCCCGTTCTGCTCTTGCCTGCGGATGTCTGCTTCCTGCTCTTGACCTGTAACACCAAGACACTTCACACAAAGAAACACTCACACATGCTCTAATGTACCGTATATTTAATAGAAATAAAGCTGACCATACATGCTACAAGTGTATTTAGATATAGTACATATAACACACAAGTTAATATTGTAGTGTATAATAGCCTATATTGTGTATTTTTGTGTTTTGCTTTCAGAAGGAAAGTGTTTGTGTCTGATGTAATTTTTATTGGGGGGGGGGGGGTCAAAAAGGAGCATAAAAGACTAAATTAAGTGCGGAACATGCTTAATGTTATAATGGTTATGAAGTCCAGTAATTCACTTGAATAATTTAATCAAACAGGGCTGCACGGTGGCGCAGTGGGTAACACGATCGCCTCACAGCAAGAAGGTCGCTGGTTCGAGCCTCGGCTGGATCAATTGGCATTTCTGTGTGGAGTTTGCATGTTCTCCCTGTGTTTACATGGGTTTCCTCCGGGTGCTCCGGTTTCCCCCACAAGTCCAAAGACATGTGTTACAGGTGGATTGGGTAGGCTAAATTGTCCATAGTGTGTGAATGAGTGTGTGTGGATGTTTCCCAGTGATGGGTTGCAGCTGGAAGGGCATCCGCTGCGTAAAACATATGCTGGATAAGTTGGCGGTTCATTCTGCTGTGGCGACCCCAGATTAATAAAGGGACTAAGCCAAAAAGAAAATGAATGAATGAATTTAATCAAACACAAAAAAATATAAGAATCAGTCACTAATTAGATTTCATTCTGTTTTTTAAATGCTTCTGTTAAATTGAATTTTATAATACATTTGTTGGTGTTTTATTTTACTATATTTGTTCTCCTAGAAAAGGAGATCCAAACCATGTGTATTGTGTTCAATTTAACACATTTTATATGATACTCACAGGCAATTTTCAGTAAATTCTTCATGTGTTTCTTTTGAAGAGGCTGGTTTTCCCAAATTTTACTCTAGCAACATTTCACTTCTGAATAAAGCAACCCAGCATTTTGCTAAAGTCTTGATGGGTGAAGATTGTAAATACGATTCCAATGACATAAAGGAGTACTCAATATTCAATATGTTCAGTATCACTGATCTTGCATCACTTTTTCAATTTTTAAAATGCATAAATATATTCAAGAAGCGATTTTAAAGCCACATTAAGCCTTTTTTTCAGCAAATAACTATTCAAATGTAGGTTAGTACCTAACACGAAACATTTCATATGACTAGATCTACAGTAGATTACTCCATTAGCCTCTTTATTTATTTATTTAGTTAGTTAGTTAGTTAGTTAGTTAGTTAGTTAGTTAGTTAGTTAGTTAGTTAGTTAGTTAGTTAGTT
>CAIGQW010005633.1:8212349-8226263 GCA_903798125.1 Danio choprae
CACACACACACACACACACACACACACACACACACACACACACACACCAGGTCTATACTGTACAAACAACACATTTCCCTGCTGTGATGTTCATATTGTCTGAAGCAGCTGTTTATTACTGTCCATCAACAGGCCATGTTTACACTCCCTATGGCAAATAATTAACTATTACACCTTTTAATTAGCCAAGGTTTTTAATATCTATACAGTATGTGTGTGAGTGTGCGTGCGTGCGTGTCTGTTATAAATTAAATTATTATTATATATTCTACAATCATTATAGAAGCCCTCTATTGAAATGTTCATTATTTCAATATAACATTTCAATATAATTTCTAATAACCATTTCTTTGCCGTGATGACAGCATGTACTATTTTACAAGTTATTTTGCAAGATACTAGTATATCAACTTGTACTAGTGTTCAGCTTTTGTGCAGCTTTTGTGGCCCAGTGTTTGCTTCACCTTCTTCAAGTGAACAGGTACCAGGTAACACGCATTTTTTGCTCTTACCTTGAAAATCTCTCTGCAAGCTACGAAAATGTGTTGAAGATAAAAAAGCAAAAAGCTGTACAAAGTTACAGGATGTGAAATGTGTGGGTAAATATGTCATTAAGGTTGTGCTAGTGTGTTTTTACCTCTTCAAAGGTGAAGCACTTGTCATTCACTGTTACTGGGCTCTTTCATCAGGTCTCAATGAGGATGTAAAACACACACAGACACACGGGTAAATTCAGCTCCCCTAAAAATATAATTCTCCTCTGGGAGATTTGAGAATATATGTTGAGTTACCTTTTCAAAGAGATTTGTTGCCATCATGTAAATCGACATGTATGGAGCGACAGACATGCTGGTTTAGCCATAAATATATCCGTCAACCTGTCATATTACTCAAATTATATATTACTGCATGAAAGGAATTACAACAGTAAATACTGTGGAGTAAAATCCTGTGCACTAATTGAAAGAGTCTGCTGCCTATAGAGTGAAAAGTGTCATTCATTTTCTCCACAGAGAAATATATTTTTAACGGTAACTGATAAACATTTAAAGACAGCTCTGAGCGTGTTAATCGAGTTTATATGCTTTTGTACAATCTTCTGTTTGCAATTATTCTATTTGTTTTCAAAACATTAATGTAGCAGAAAAACTACATTACCCATTCTATGCAGAACATTCGACCAATCACAGCCACACAGTTGGCAATATGTAGTAAAAGGGATCTTTAATTCCACACACTTCCACGAAACACTGCAAAATAATTTCAACTGAGTGGTATATTTCAGTGTAGTATGATTTGTTATGGTACAGGTCACCCTGATCAGGCCTCCATTCCCACTGACAAAGTTGCGATCAATGTCATTCTTGCAGAAGAAGAAAGCTGTTTACAAATTGTGTCTTTTGCAAATGTCCATTATTTAAAATGTTAAGATAAGCGGCACGACTTGTACTTTTCACACATGACATGTGAATAGCCCCAAACAACAATGAAGGACATACAGCAGATCCTGTTTTTTCTTCTTGCCACATGACTGTTTGTCAAAAGAAGACGACAAGCTTTGTTTAAGTTTGAGTCATTGCTGTCCACGTCATTGTATTATTACATCGTCGTTTTTCAGCTGTGTATTTAAAATGGTGCTTCCTGTGTTGTCGTTCCCTTGTCTTGTTGCACATGCAAGAGATAATTCTCTGTAAATCAGTAGTGTTCAGCAGCTAATCTAGCTCTACCAATGTGGCACCATGCTGTTGTGCTGGGTACTCTTAAGAAAGAGTGGCCAAAAAAAGTGGTATGGTGGTTCGATACTGTACTGTACAGTACCAAACCATACCGCTAATTGGAAATTGGCTTTTAGGGTCTATTTTGCAATTGACTTAATAATTATTGCTTTTGTAGATACAACCAACAAATTTAAATAATTGTTTTGTTTAAGTCTGTTTCAAAACAAAGTTGATAGTGGTGTAATTCACTTGGTTCAAACAGTTAAAAAAAATTCCCTTTATAAATAATGAGACAGAAATGTACAAATGACACATGCTCTGCTAACAGATTAGCTGCATCAACAACACTGTCAGGCCTCATCATGAGATCTGTCAGGGCTAAAAATAGCAGGCATTGGAGTCACATTACTGGCACCAATAACTGGAATGTAAATCATGGAACGTTCTTCCAGGAGCAGGTGCTGATCTTGATCCAGGAACATGTTCTGTATGTGTTGCAATAACATCTCACACCTGTAGAATAATAGCAGGTTCACTCAGCATGAACAGCTTGAGTGTTTTTTCAGAACCCGAGAGAGCAGGCCTCAGGAGTTGGTTGTTTCTTGAAGGCAACATGATCTCAGGACACAGTTGATCTTCCTGTCTTTCATCTCCATCCTGAGCAGGCCTTGCTTTAAGACCTGAGACTCCGTCTATCTGTATCTGTCTACTGTTCTGTCGTTCTGTTTTCTTGCCTTTTTTATTAACTGCGATGACAATAACCTCAGTGGACTTGCTAATGCTGTTGCTAAACCAGCTGTTTTTGTGCGTTGAAGTTGACTATTTTTCTTGCATTTGATTCTGCTCTGTTAGATCAAAGGAGGAAACTCAAGATGAAAGTTTGTGAATATATGCAGTGGAGGAACTGAATAAACCATAACAGCTCTACTTTCGCTGTCATCATGCAAATCAGTCCTATCTTGCTGATAAAGCTTGATTGCATGTCCTGGGGTTTCAGATTGGTGGCCTGTTGACACACTCTGTCAGTGCTGCTTTTATATATTTGTGCAATTATGATATTCGCTCTGTGCAGTGCACCTTCATATCAGTCTTAATTTGTGCCAATGTGGGTGGGAGAATTTTGCACTTCATCAGCCTGCAGTATTGTGGGTGGAACTAAGTGACAGTCTGGTGCCGCAACATCAATATGCTTGTTCTCAGATTGTTGCCCATTTAACTGGATGTGATATGGATTGTATGGGCTATCTCCTCTCTGTAGACCCCGTCTCTGATTTCATGCAATCTTACGCTTGATGCTTGAAGTGATTTAGCAGTCACTTCTTCCTGTTATTCCACCATAAATTACTCAAGACTTTCAGAGCAAAAATCATTATTGTCAAAGCTTGAAGAAAGTCTTGTAAATAAAACAGCAACCTTTCTCTTCTTAAAATCTATGTTGTGATTGATTATAGCCCAACCTAAGTCACTGACCACCCACCCACCCACTCTACCTAGTCAGCACTTGAACAAACCCAACCCCCCTTTTTTCCCTATTGGGAAAATGTCAAGTCGACCTTGCTTTGTTCCCCTCTCTGGTTTAGAACGCATCTACGTAATGAAACAGCACTGGCTTTCTGTTAGCATGTCCAAATCATAATTATAGGCAAACAGCTGTTGTGTCAATGTTTTATAGAGATGCAAAAAAAAAAAAATACATTTGACTAATGGTAATATTGTCATCATTTCTACCCCCAACTGCGACATGTTTTTTTATGTCCCACATGAGCAGAGTTGTTAATTACAAGCCGTTTCACACTCTCCCTAATTGTCTTTTTTTGTTTTTGTTGGGCAAACTCGCACAGTAAGATGCCAACACATGGGGAAGCATTTCTCTCATCTTTTTTTTCCAGTAGCACATCAGTCTTCAAATTGGCTTCCTGATTTGGCCATACATAATTCTCAGCAGTCTAGATTTAAAAATTTAATTAGTAGAAAAAAGGAGATACTGCCATCTGCTATTAAAGGATAGTGCCAAATATTGCTCTGCTTTGTGTCATTAGACTTCTTATTTATTATGATGGCTTGTCTGTTTGTGGTTCTTTAAAGAGAAAAAAAGGTGTAGAAGACATTATATTACTTTGTATTTTCTTTTTTACCCACATAATATTTTGGTCACAGTGCTGTGACTGTATAAGCATTTTACCTCTCTTGGGAAATATTGAGCATTGATAAAAAAAGGTAGCATAGCAGCCTACAGCACAAAGAAAAATGAAAGAACAAACACTGTAGACATGGCACTGAGACAGATTTTAATAGAGCATGCCATTAAATATATGAAAAACATAAGGAAATATTTGATATTTAATCATATCAAATATTTGATCAAGGTGCAATTATTCTGACATTAGAACTAGTGCTAGATATGCAGTAATGTTTTTTTTGGTTGTTGTCACCAACATTTGTTTTAAGAATTTTGCATGATGTATGGTAAGGTGTAAATGCAAATCCTTTTACTTAGCTCTGCTTACAGATATAGTGTGCTTTTAAGCTGATATATATTCAGGGGCCTCACAGTGGCGCAGTGGGTAGCACGTTCGCCTCACAGCAAGAAGGTCGCTGATCGCTGGTTCGAGCCTCGGCTGGGTCAGTTGGCGTTTCTGTGTGGAGTTTGCATGTTCTCCCTGTGTTGGCGTGGGTTTCCTCCGGGTGCTCCGGTTTCCCCCACAAGTCCAAAGACATGCGGTATAGGTGAATTGGGTAAGCTAAATTGTCCGTAGTGCATAAGTATGAATGGGTGTGTATGGATGTTTCCCAGGGATGGGTTGCGGCTGGAAGGGCATCCGCTGCATAAAAACATATGCTGGATAAGTTGGCGGTTCATTCCGCTGTGGCGACCCCAGATTAATAAAGGGACTAAGCCGAAAAGAAAATGAATGAATGAATGAATGAATGAATATATTCATTGAAAACTGCAATTAAACAACAAACAGCCATTCAATGATCAGTAAATCATTTCTTTAAATGTTTTGCTTTAAATGCTTTGCTGTTTGCAACTGAGGATAACAAAACTTCAGAGAAAAATGAATAAAGTTTTGCATTTGATGTGACTAATCCAGAAAATACCATCCAAAAAATGCAAATCTTGTTAATGTTGTGACATTAATTAAATGACCCATCTGGAGTAGGTTCTGCTGATAAACACTGCGGTGCTTACATGACTTTATGTCTTTTTTTCTGTGCAGGTTTGGCACCAGATGAATGAACAAGGCATTTCAAGGTCCTGAAGTGATGTCATCAAGTGTATTGCCCTGTTGAGGATCAAATACATCTCAGTCTTTTGACAGTATCTTGGAGCAGAAATGAAAAAAAGTGAAATGTGGTTATGATTGTGCACTCTATCTTAACTTTGAAGGACTAGGTGGAGGCAAGTGAAGGAGCAAGACCTTTGATGGATCCATGATTACTGCTGAGCTTTTCACAGACTGATACAACATGAATGTGCAAGGAAATGCACAAGCTGGAGAAAACAACCAACAAGAAATACAAAACGAGGACAAGCAGACTTTGCTAGAAGCTGTAGAAGATGCCAATGCCAATCAAATCACCAAAGAAAAAAATTATTCAGATGACAGAGAGAATGACATTCCAGTACCCATGTCGCACTCTGAAGCCAAGGAGAGGATCATTATCTGGGGAACACATGCTCGAAGTATAGACCCTGAGCTGGAAGAGTTTGAACTGCTGGAGTCTAATGAGTTAGAAACATTTATTGTGGACAGAGAAGAGTTACACATTTCAAGTGAGAGAAGCCAGAATGGAACAAAAAACTTTGGTGACAGGAAGTTGACTTTTGGATCCCCTTGGAAAGACCACAATGAAAACCACAGTGTAGATGGAGATGCAAATGAAAACTCACAGCCCCTTGACCTCAGGACCTCTAGCTCTCGCTCTGGTGGAAACCGAACCCTGAGAGATGGCCGAAGTGGATCTGAAAGCAACGTCTTTTCATCTTCTCTTTCTGCAGTGACCAGCCTCAGTGGAAGTTTAGCCAGTGCCCTGGACACTGCAGGCTGCACACAGCCTCTCTATTCCCAGTTCACCAAGTCTACCTCAGGCAAAGGCAGGAACCAGCAACCAGCTACTACAGAGTCCTTCATCCACTCAGAGAGAAACAGGGATCTTCCCAGGGATTTGGACCAAAACCATAACTCTACTACACTGCCTCAGGAACCACAATATGACCGAAGTAAGCTAATCACTCCAAGTGGTGTGTATCCTTCGAATGGAACCATAAAAGTGCATAAATTCCCAATGGAAGCAGAGCAGAATACTGGATGTAAATGGATGTCAACTGAAATGCCGAAAGGTATGGTGAGGGTACTACCTTCTTGTAGGCAGCTTGTCCGCCCTCTTTCTACAGAAAAGCGATTAACCTCAGGATATCCCAACAGCGACCAGGTAGACCAACAACAATCCCACTATTCAGAGACCTGTCATGGACATCAACAAGTGCTAGCTAGTACAGAAGTCAACAGTAATCCCAACACAGGCACAGAGATGCTTCACGACCAGACCTTTACCCGAGAAGCCCAACGTGTAAAGAGGCAGAACTCAGCAGATCGTGCCGCAAGTCCCTCCAGCCTTGAAAGAAAGACACACTTCAGCCGGCGGGCCTACAGCAGTCCAAGTAGACCATCCCCTCCTCCATCCCCCAAGACCACAAGGTCTCCTCAAAGGCAGCCTTCATCCTCACCCATCAAAACTTTACCTTCTCGGGCTCCTCAGTTGGGTTATGCTGGGTACACTTCAGGGTTAAGAGCCCCAGTGAAAACAACTATTAACACAAGCGTTCACAAACCTCTTGCACAGCAAACATCAATGGAGACCTCCCCTCCAAGCAAGTGTCTCCCAAAACCAAAAACTGTCCGGCCCAAGATCATCACATACATTCGAAAAACCCCGCAGGTGAAACCCCAGCCTCTTGAAGGATCTTACGAGGTGTCATCCTTACCTACAAGGCTCTCAACATACAGCAGCACACAGGCCAAACCAGCTGTAGGAGATCAGGGCGAAGCTGGTGTGCTGAGTGCCTCAAATTTACTCTACGATAAGTATCGACAAGAGATGCAGAAGGTCCGATTATTCTCTCCTGGACTAATGGGGTCTGGGATTAAACCACCCAGCAACACCATGCCTCACAAAATGGCTGGCAGATCGGACAGCTTCTATGGGTCTCTTAACAAGCCTCTATCTGCAGCAGTAAGGAATGATCTACACATTGAGAAATATTTTGTTATTAACTGAATGCTTTTATATCCATTTTAACTTTATATGTATTATATGATTAAGATAATGGAAAAAGATAATGAAATTGTCCAATGATTAACAGACCACTCCTTTAATGTTTCATGAAAGGATTGAGTAATCTTTTAAAATATAAGACGTGTTCTTCACTAAATTAGCTTGTGTACTGGGAGAGTTTATCTTCTGCAACCTGTGGTCATGTTTTTTGTTTTTTTTAAATTAGGTGGGACGATCGGTAGTTGGGCTTGGGTCTCCAGTGTCTGGAGCTGAGGATCCATCTGGACCACCTATGGGAGCACAGGATACAGGGAGTCTTTTTCGTTCACCACGGGGCCTAAGACCTCAACTTGGCGTTGGTGCTGTAAACAGGACTCCTTCTGTAGTTGCAAAGAGCAGGATGATCCTAACAAGCCACCCAAAGTCACCACTGACCATCAGTCAACCAATGCAGGCAGTAAACCCAACCACTCAAACTCCTCAGGAAACACAAGGTAAGATCTACAGTACAGTTCTATTTATGTGGCAAAAAAGACTGTTGGCCTGAACTTATCTTTTACATCACTTTCCATCAGTAAAGATGCTTCACATAGCACACTAGTGCAGGCTCAGTATTTAAAAATGGTTTTCAGTGATTGAATCACCAAGGCTTTGTCCTAAAGGCAAAACTGACTCTGGAGTGTTTTAAAATGAGAAGATGTAAATAGAAGGAAGGAAGAGAATGCCATAAGTCTTCTCATCCCTGCCAGTAATGCATTTGTAATTGTAAGAGATAAACTCATCCCAGCCTCTAGTCAGTATAAAATACACTTTACTCCTGGCATTCAGTTGGATATAAATAAAGTTCACATTCATCTTGTGCCGTGAGGGAGTTCTGTCTGAGCTTAAAAATTCCCTACCATTTCTAAAGCGCACTTTATTTCCAACAACTTTGCCTGTCAAGGTGAAGATATGAGTTATTTCATCTTAAATCCACTACCAACATTGCCATCATCCTCTGTGTTTTTCCTAGAGGGCATCTGTCTATCTGTGTTATGTTATCTCACTGCAAACCCATGACTTAGAAGCTGATTTTATTCTGTTTGGCCCTATTTGCAATGCTTTGATGTGCTAAGCAATTAAAAGTCAATATCTTTGTGTTATTAAGCCTCGTCACAATTTCTGACTGTAGTTGAGATATATCATTTTAATGGTGTAAGGATACTGTTGCTACAGTAGGTAAAGAGACTTTATTTATATGTAAAGAGTTTTATTCTGGTAGTTTGACCCATGTAACCGTATAAAATGTCTCAAGAGGAAGGTACTCCTGAAAAGAGATTATTTAAGATAAACTGCACTCCATTACTCTCTTTTGGTATGACTAGACTTTCAATATTGCATGTCCAATTCCATGTAAGTGTAGTTATCAGTAATTTCATGTTAAATTATTTATTATCGCTTTAAAAAAATAAAAACTTTTGATTTTGGAACTTACTTTGGGAATTACAAACTTAAATTTTCAGGCAGGAAAATCCAAAAGTTGTCCATAGTCATTTCTAACAATACCAATATGCAGTTAAATGTATTGTTGTATTTGTTACATTCCTAGAACTTCACATCTATAAAGATCAGCCAAGTATTTTTTATGTCCAATGGATTTTATGCTATCGACAGAACCTACAGTGTATTCATATTTCATTCTTAATTAATGTAATAAAGTGTTTATCAGTGAACCAGTAAGGGCTTGTTGAAGAGCTCTATTTGTTCACTTGTTCCAGAGCTTCAATTCATATTTCTAAATTTGCATAAATACATACACATACACATTTATTTCTAAAATGATTTTTGAAAATAGTTCCCAGTGGTGTTAAAGGGACAGTTTTTCTTTTCCATACAATAACACAAGGAACAGCTATGGGAACTTTCTTTGTATAGAAAGTATTAAATAAACATTCAAAATGTCAAATCAAACCTGCAATGAGTGACTGATTTGTGCGATCTGGACGAGTTCGGAAATATGGGGAAGTAGGAAGAAAAAAAGGCGATTGATGGAAAGAAAAAATTCAGCGAGGGAGAACAGGAACACATTTATCTTTAATGATCATGACCCTCGCGTGAAGCAGAAGCTGCCAGCAATTTCATTAAAGACCCCGATGGTCCCCGATTGGGGTTGGGGGTCGCTGGGGGAGGCGATGGAGCCGGGACAACTTTGATTAGAGATGAATGGATGAGAGACTGCTTTGTTGTGTGCATTTGCTTGAGTGTGTATGTGTGTGTTTTCATATGTGGAGTATGTGTCTCTTTAAAGCATACTGCTGACACTGCAGTCTAATAAACGTCTGAGACCGCCACAGACAAAATGAGGATTGGTAGATTGTCATTTAGTATGCACTATGCTTTGCTTCAATCAAAATGTCTTGGGGATGAGGAAGTCGAGGTGCTTTATCTGCAGGAGCAGGAGGGGATCATTCTCTCCACCTGCCCAAAATTAACACCTCGGGTAGGGGGGAGTCTAGCAGTTCAAAGCTAGCCTTGAAGTGGTCCCTAAATTCACCCTGCAGTAGCTCTTTGCATGTGCATATTTATGTATATTTCTGTGCTTCCCAAAATCATAAAATGTTTGATTTGGCAGCAGGACATTCCCAATGGTGCTAGCAATTGAGATATCACATTTAAAGAACCACGATGCAAAGAGCAGAGATGGAAAGAAAGACAACAGATATTTATAATAATCCTCATTAAATGCATGTAAACAACTTTTGTTTTCTTTGCTGGTGAAAAAATAACCTCACGGGGTAAGAAAAATCATTACTGTATTCCGATGAGACCTTTTTTTACGCGCATATATTGTAATAATTTTTGTAGAATTGATTTTAGTGGAACCAATGGCCTCTTTAATTATTGGCCTCGTAGAATAATTAAAAAGAAATAGAGCTTCTTCTAGAGATTGTAAACTTCTGTTAATACCATGGTTTGGTTTACAACTCAAATCCACACATTCTCAAGAGCAAATCTCAGATACACAAATTTTTATAATACAAATATATAATAATGTCTTTATATGTATAGCAAATGGATATAATTATTTCATGATAAATGTACAATTACAAACTGTAATCTATAAAAATTCTAATTTATAGTCTATATTTTATAATATCCCTTTTTTATGTCATTTTGATCACCTAATTCAGCCTTTGTGACCTTAATAGACTTGTTTAAAAAAGGGTTTAGTGATGGCTTCATTGGAGACAAAACAAAACTTTGTTATGCTCAAAAATTGCATGTACAGTACATCCAGAAGCCATCCAAACACTTTTATTGCACGTAATTAATAAATTCATTAAACAAATCCTCTGATCAGTTTCATATGAAAGTCTTTTGAGTCCATAAAGTGGCTTTATGAGTCATCTGAGATGTTTGGCAAACCTTTATATTAAATTAGACTTCCTGAGTGGATGAGAAATGTGACTCATGGTCCTTCTCACTGTGAATATTACAGCGTTATATACAGTATGTGTTAAGGAATGGACGAGGTCATGCTGTGGTCAGACAGCCGCCAACCTCTTTATGATTCTTTCTGGAGCTTTTTAAAGCCATCTTTACCTCTCAGCAGAGAGAGGCTGTAAAACTTCCCAGTCACTATCCAACTGTGAGTCACTTTTAGTCTGGCTAGTTCATTTCAGGGCACAACTTTCTTTGTTCACAGTGTTTCATGAATTTCTCAAACGCAATAAGTGTGTGATCATCTAAACTACAGAAAACGTCTCAGTACTGTAGCTATGAATCCATCCACCTATTTTTCGCCACGATGTCAAGATTACCAAGATGTAAATGAATTTGAAAATATTCATAATAATATTATGAGCTTGGATAAATCTTTAATCTGAAAAAATATATATGTGCATAAACTACAATAGAAACACATTTAACCAAATAAATTCATTGATGCGCATCAAAATAGTGGAAAACTTATTTACTATTGCAGGAAAAAAGAGCAAAAGTGGTTCTCAGCTTGCAAAAACAAGGATTTGATAATCTATATATCATGCAAGTTTTTCAGGAAGTGACGATTTTTATTCTCCTAAACAAATGGGCTGGAAAAGGTGTTTATTCATAGACATTTTGGAAAGCAGATTTGTCACAGTATAACAAGAATGTCATGCATAGTTAAAAAAACAGTTAAGGAAATTTTGTTTTAGCAGTTAGCTTGAGTGCTAATTATAGTTTTCCTCACCCTCAGATCAGAGAAAGCCAGTGTCGACGGGTTTAGCTGCTAAATCTCTCCTGCCGAAGCCGGCTCAGGCTCAGTCTGGCCTGCGTCCTCCTGGTTACTCGCGTCTCCCTCCGGCTCGACTGGCTGCCTTTGGGTTTGTCCGAAGCTCCAGCGTCTCTTCTGTGTCCAGTAACCACTCCACTGACAGCACACGGAGTGACCCCTGTCGACCTGCTTACCGTAAGTTACTGAAACACAAACACATATGCGTTCTAATATATAATACCTTGATGTATAGTTGGTTCTAAAAGTCTGGAACAACACCAAATTTTCAATACCACATTTTCAAAACCAAGTTTTCACAGGTCTGCGTATGCAACAAGCAACAATGTTTTGCTCAGATGTCACAATGAAATAGCTAAAGATTTAAAATAATGATGAAACGTTCAAACCGCTCTTGAGTCGACTCATATTTTTGAGAAATAATAGCTTTATACACGATGAACTTTCAGATTTAAACCTCAGCTGGATGATTTCATTCATTTTTTAAAAACTCATAATAGGGGCTCAGCAATTAAATGCAAGCTTGCAGTTATTTGATCATAAATACAGTAAAACAGTAATTTTCTAAAACATTATCATAAATTATCATTTTTATACGCATTTTATTCCTGATGGCAAAGCAGATTTTTGTTTAGGGTTATTTATTGTTTTGGGTTAATAGTGCCAATTCAATACTTTTAAAATGGTACCAGTGCCTAAATAAACCAATAATTATAAAAAAAGAGCCACAAAACAGTGGATGACATTACAAAAATGTCTTTTTGGGTGGTTGGAGTTAGGAAGGGACCAATGCCTATTAATTAAAATAACAAACTTAAAAAATTTACAATAAAATCTAACCCAACCACAATAATTTAATAAATGCAGCTACAGAATTTAAAACAGCAAAGTATACAATAAAAAAAGACTTTTCTGTTTTAGGCTGGCATATTCTTGTCCTGTAAACAGCTTTTTTATATTGTTGTGAAAAAAGCTGCAGTGGATTCCCTGGTTGCTGCAACTCATATTTTTTATTATTGATTATTGTTTCTCATTAAATATTATTCTCTTGAACACATAAAAATGAAATCTGAGCTTCGTTATTTATGGAAGATACAAATTTAACATATTTAAAAGGGGAGCAATGAAATGCATAAATGCATAACGCTGTAATAATAATTTACAAAAATAGGAAAAAATAAATAAATAATACATTTTCACTAGTGGTACAGTATATCCGACCCTGTTCACACTGCAATTTAAGATGCCATCTAAAGTGTTTGTAGCTGAGAGCATTGTTAGTCGAGATCCCGGAGTTACAGTTTACATAAAAGCATAATGCTCCACTTTTAGAGTTAATTATAAAGCAATTTGCATCATTTGATTAACTCCACCTACAAGCAGTGTGCAGATCTCCTTTCGTTAATATATTCTGCTCATAACTACATTCCCTAACATATTCATATATGACATACTCAGTGCAGTTGAGCAAAAACTGAGATTTTTTTTTCTTCTCTTTAGTTGGTCTTAGCTTTAGGTCACAACGAAACTTTGTGTTTGATCCAAGTGGGCTTCTTTCATAAGCAGCTCCGTGAGTCAACACAAATAATCCTCAGTGTGATCAGAGCCTGTTCAGTTCTGCTGAAGTTGACTCCAGTCTGCTTTTAGAGGGGGGCCGTCTTTGAAAATTGGCATCTGCATTCACCGCATGTGTTTTTAATGCGACCTACATAAGTGATGTTGGCTGGGCTTCTCCTGGTAACAGTTGACGTGGCTGCAGATTCAGGCATCCGGAGTTTCATGCGTCACTGGATCAGTTATGTCATCTGGTCTTTTTATCCTGAAATCACTTGGGAAGTGGAATCCCTCTGCGTTCAGAGTCCTGAATGGTCTAAGCAAACAGACGCATGAGAAAGATATTGCGAAGAAGTTATGTGATGTGTTCTGTGTGTTACAGTGGCTCCTATTTTGTATATAGGGCGTAAAGCATTCATTTGAAATTAATATAGGGAACTTTTGAAAAAATTATGTTTGCTGTTTGTTCAAACTACTTATTTTAAATGAGCTGAAACAACACAAATCTTGAGTTTGGGGACAACTTAATTCTTTTTTTGTTCAACCCACTTAAATTTGTAAAAACTAATAAAATATCTTAATACCTTCATGCTGCCCCAACACAAATTGATTGTGTGGAACCCATATTTTTACAGTGTATGTTTTATAGTTTATAGTATTATGTAGTACTATCATATTACTAGATTTATTTTTTACTATTAGTGTTCTAAATATAATCATTTTAATAGAAATATATATTAATTAGTTTTTTTTTTTAGAGTCTAAGACAAAATGTATAATGTATGAAATATATTTAATTTTTTTTTTCATTTCATATTTTGAATGTCTGTTGTTGTTTCTGTCATTTATATTAATTATATTGCAGTACTATATTTAGTTATTTTAGGACTTGAATTTATTTCAACCAGTTACCAAGGTATCATTTTATTAGATTATTTTACATTCCTTATTATTTTTTATTTATTTTCATTTTTATATTTTATTATTTTAACTTTATTCGTTTACTGAAAACCAGAGTTGTTGGAGTTTACTAAATGTAAAGCCATTAAACTAAAGTCATTTTTATTACTTAAAATAAAATAAATGTTAACTGGGAAAAAATGCATG
>CAIGQW010005633.1:8236263-8249856 GCA_903798125.1 Danio choprae
GGAGGATAACAAGACGAGAGGGAGACGGATGAACATTACAAAAACGGGTTTATTAAACACTTACGGGAAACATACACTGGATGCGGGAAGACAGGACGAGACCCACACGAAACAAAATACCGGACCACAATGGACACAGACGAAAGGGTATATATGGGTGACAGATTGATTACACAGATGACACAGAAAGGATGAACACAGGTGGAACAGATTAACAATGACGGTGGCGGGAGAAAGACAAGGCACGTGACGACAACAAACGATGACGCAGACGAACACTGACAATTACAAAACGGGTTTATTGAACACTTACTGGAACAGATATTGGATGCGGGAAGACAGGACGACACAGGAACGGATGAACCACACGAATCAGAATACCGGACAACAATGGACACAGACGAAAGGGTATAAATAGATAGGGGATGATTAGACTAATCACACACAAGGGATGAACACAGGTGGAACAGATTGACACTGATGGTGGCGGGAAAGACAATACAAAGAAATCACATGACGAAACAAAGGAAGACACAGACGAACACTGACAGAGGTAAAGTGCTGTAAGTTATTGTAGTATAATTTATATTCTATTATTATAATTATTTGGTTTATTTATCATATTTTTAATATGTTCAGTTTTTATTTTAGGTCATTAATTTTGCTGTGTGCTCTTGTCAATGCCATTTTATTATTATTACATTATTAAATATCAAATATGTGAAATATTAGAGTTAACCACAAATACTCCAGATACACATAGTTTATAAATGTAAATCATCCAATCTGTTGGCATACATTTAAAATTGAATGTACTGTACTAAAATTTTACATGTTTATTCTAATTTCATATTCTAAGACAAGAAATGCAATTGTACACGTCTTATATTTCAATATACTTGTCCTTTAAATGCAACTGTAGACTTCTCAATGTACTGGTTCAGTTCGGTTTGGTTAGGTTATGTTAGTTTGGTTCGTTTATTCATCCCTTTGATTTACGCAGGTCACAGTTGATTGACACAGTCAAACATACAAAAACAGAGAACAGAAAACACAGTCTCACACATGATCATTTAAAAACATTAAAAAAAAAACCATAATATAAGACTTGATGAGAACTGCTCTGTAGTATACACTATCTAGTGCACACTATCCAATGCTATCTCAATATAGTTTTAAAAAGCATATGGAAGCGCAGCACAGAATGCATCGGAAGAGCGGAGATGGAGTGCAAGTAGGAAGGTGTTGTAGAAAGTGAGGAGAGGTGGAGAGGCGGAGGAGTGAGAGCACAGATGCCATCGCTCCAGTCCGTCTCTGACTCACACACACTGCTGAGAACAGATGGTTCCTCACACTAACACACTCACAAACACTGAAAGCGCTCCGGGTTTGTTGCTCTAGATTGCGTTGTCGTCTCATTGGTATGGTTAATAAGTGTGCATGTAAATCCCTCATCCCTCCAACTGTCAGGTTCACGCTGGGCAGTGTGAGCTGACTCACACTCGCATCGAACCACTGAGCTCTGGATCATCCTACTGCGCACTCATATGCTAATCAACTTTTCCTCTATTTTTAAACCATAGAGTGTCTCTGGGCTCCTGTCTTCATAAACTCAGCAGTGCTGTGTTGAAAGTAAAACCCCATTGAGACTAAGAATGATAACTATAATGAATGTAACAATAACTAGATTCCACATTAATGGGCTGTTCACACCAAGGGCGATAACTATACATTTAAATGTAACTGTATCTATATATTTGTGTCCACCAGCAAATTATAACATTCTGTTTATTTTTTACTTTTTGCATTACCCTCTTGTAACCAGTAGATGTCCTTAGATGTCCTTGGTGTGCTACATTTCTTGACCAGTGAATCCAGCTCGTGTAATCTATCTAATCAAACAGGGAATTTTGTGAACACAGTCAGTGTAGTGGAATTAAAACAGCAATAATTAAAATAATTTTTCCACAGTATTTTCAAAGGAGGCAACACAAAAGCTATACTCAATACCTGAGGTACTTTTATTTTTAAACTTCAGTTTACTAGCCTCACTTGTATAGCTTCCATGCCATTTTTTATCATTATTAATTATCATATTGAAATAAACAATTGTCTTCATGATTCATTACCTTTTCATAATCTTTGAAAAGGGGACTTAACATCTAGCAGTGCGCTTGTGTTAGCCCTTTATATTTCAATGGATTTTGACTAGCTGTCAGTGTTTTATCATTTATTAACTGGAAAGAAATCATTCTGAAAGTGATCCCAATAGTTTCGTTTCTCTATACATGTATTGGTATAGCAGGGGTCCGAACTCTGCTGTTGTTTTTTTTCAGAATGATTTGTCATTTTTTCTTTATCGTTATTGTTTTTTGTTAATATGTTTGGTGTGAACGAGCCTTAACATTAACATTCAGCTCTTTCTAAGGGTATGTTTACATGACAACAGTCTTAAGAAAATGTAAAAGTTAAGAGGTATGTGCATGACATTACAATTTACACACACACACAAACATGTTTTTCTAGCTGCCACAGAGATGGTAATGGTATAGTTTTCAATAAACGTTTGAACATTGTACTTTGAAACATCTCCAAATACAGCATTTTAGGCCCCCATAACATTGTCATGAAAATGAACAGGCAAAACCCATAAAATTATTTTTAAATTGAAGTCAATGTTCCCTATATATAGGCCCACACAGAATCAGCACCTACAGAAATTTGCTGACAACATTTCTGAGCTCATCATTCAATATATATTATATTAAATATATGTTTATTCAGTTTATATTAGTTGAAGTAATATTATTGAAGGGCCTCACGGTGGCGCAGTGGGTAGCACGTTCACCTCACAGCAAGAAGGTCGCTGGTTTGAGACTCGGCTGGGTCAGTTGGCAGTTCTGTGTAAAGTTTGCATGTTCTCCCGTGTTGGCGTGGGTTTCCTCCGGGTGCTCCGGTTTCCCCCACAAGTCCAAAGACATGCGGTATAGGTGAATTGGGTAAGCTAAATTGTCTGTAGTGTATGTGTGTGAATGTGGATGTTTCCCAGAGATGGGTTGCAGCTGGAAGGGCATCCGCTGCGTAAAACATATGCTGGATAAGTTGGCGGTTCATTCCGCTGTGGCGACCCCAGATTAATAAAGGGACTAAGCCGAAATGAATGAATGAATGAATATTATTGAATGATATGCAAATGTTTAGATGATTTATGTACAATACAGTACAATCTTTTAGTGGATGTATTATGACCTGCTGTAGCTTTGTTTACCACACAAGTGGTTCTAATTGGATTTAAATTGTAAACCTTAAATAAAAGTTATTTTATTTTATATGTAAGTTTTTAGTTCCTCAAAATCCTTAAGCATTTTTATTTTATTTATATTGAAAGCTGAGGTTCTGTTCTTTCTTTTGATATACTGTATGTTCATACAAAAATATTTTGGAGGGCATGCTAGTTTTGTGAAAATGATTTAAAATGCTGATGAGGAAAGCCGGTGATATAACTTTGAACAAGCGTTCTATTAATGCTACTGGAAGAAAGTTTGTACAAAACTTTGCCAAACTGTTAGCTAAGAGCTTCTGAGAATGTATGCATGACTAGTGCTGGCAAGCCATGCATACTCAATCAAATTCATATATCATAAGCATTAATCTTAAACATTAATATAACATATGGTTTTTAAATGTGCCTGCCTATATTAGCCTGTTAGCATCTATTAGCACAGACCAGGCTTTTCTCCCTCAAAATCCTGAGCCTTCTCCAGCTCTCTGTTTCAGCTAGTTTCCGCTTCCATTATCCCTCTTAAGCCTCCCTGAGAGAGAGCGAGCGAAAGTGCGTTTTTCAGAGCACTGCCAGTCCTCCTCATCCAATACATCCATTTTGTCCTTCTTTTGACAATATCATGTTTAGCTCCATTACTTAGTTTAGGATTCTGCTATGTTTGATTGAATTGAATTACTCAATTTTTTTATAAATGGTTAAAAAAGCTGACATTTTTATAAATGACAAAACATTAGTGCACCTACCTAAACAGGTACTGTAGTGTGTGATTTTGACTGTAGTGGGATTTAAATACAGACGGTCTGCTGATTATTAATGGATAGTTTTGTATTTGTATCAAGTGCACACTATATAATATGGCAGTGTTTTGGTGTACACCACTTTGTGATTTCATCATTTGCTACTCTACCTGGTGCAAACTAATTTTTGTACAAGTTTTGTACTATGTTGAGCACACAGTTTATATACTAGTGTTTAGTGCACTGTACAAAATTACTACAAAATGCTACAAAATTAAAAAACTACATGCTACAAAATGTTTTTGTGCACACTACCCTGCGTATTTATGTAGTATATTGTATTATCATGTAGTAAATAAAATGATAATTTTAAAACAAAAATATTTGGGACTTTTTGCACACTTCATACTGCACACTTTTTTGTACTATGTAGAGCACACCATGTAATACATGTATGCTGATGTTACAGTATTTCTCACTACCCACTGCACATGCACTGTACTCTATGTACTAGTATCTATTGTATTCTACATATTGGTGTAACTTTTAATGCAAAAAAAAGTGATTTATTTATTTATTTATTTATTTTTACCAGGTTACCTATCTATACTACTTTTGTGCTAGTATTGTGCTATGCAGAGCACATGCTTACAGAGTTGGGTGTAACGCGTTCCACAATAACATGTTACTGTAATCTAATAAAATTTTTGAGGATTGCAGTAATGTAACAAATTACACTTTACATTTGTGTAATCTGATTACAGTTACTAAAGTCAATGTAATTGCTTTACTTGCGTTACAAATATAATATTTAGAAGGAAAAAAGGCTTCTTTTAAATCGCGTTTTCTGCTGCAACGTCAGTTAATAAGCATGTGCTTTTAAATTGCTGGAGAACGCGAGCTGAAATAAATGCTGTCGAGAGCGGCTGCTTCATCAAGTGGAAATACAGACATTACTTTGATTTCATTGAGCGTAAAAACAAAAGTATTGTTGTGAAAGTATTGTCCAGTCTCTAAAGAACTTTCGACTGCTTTTAACTCGACCAGCAACTTGTTCAAGCATTTGAACAGAAAGCATTCTAAGACAATTCTTAGAAGGCACCCAAAACACAGCTGCAGTATATTTTGTATTTTCATAGGTATATTTTATATGTTTTAAAAGTAACTTCAAAGTAAAGTAATTAGTAATCTGACTTTTTACATTATGTAATTAGTAATGTAATCAAATTACAATTTTCGAGTAGTAATCAGTCATTTTTTAAAAGTAACTTACCCAACACTGCATGCCTAATATGCTAGTATTTGTCAGTACAGATAGCCTTGTGGGCAGTTTGCCAAAAATATAGTACCATTGTGCTCTATCCAAGTTCATTCCTGTCTATGTACGTACTTTCACTACTATAAAGGCAAAAATGGCAAAAGATAATCTTTTTTAAAAAAAATAATAATAACAATACGCTAGTATTTAGTGCACTGTACTACATTATAGGTCACGTTACATATTTTAAATAATGTTTTAATCCACACTACTTTGTGTACTTGTTTTGTAGTACACTCTCCAGGAGTATCATTCACACAAATTAAGGATTTTGTACTTTATTTTTGTAGTACGTTATCTAGTGCACACTACATAATGTGGTATGTCTTAATAAATGCTACTATTTGTAATAGACCTGTACTATGTAGACTACCTAGTAAACACTACTAATAATGTGGTTCACATACTGCAAATGGCAGTTTTGTATTCTGTCCAGTTTCTGTGCGCAGTGCTGAGCAGTGAATCAGTATTTCTCATGTCCTAATGGTGCTGAAGTGGCAGCCGTTCTGACATGTGGCTGTGAGCGGAGGGGTTGAATTTGCATAATGTTTACTTTCAGACGTCCTCAGGAGCACCTCTGATGCTCAGTGCTTAATAATGCATTGCAAGCTCCATCTCTTAATGGGTCACTGCAGCGTTCGCCAGGCCCGATTCTCTCTCTGTGCCATTTAAATGTTGCTAGATGGGAAATAACCTTCTGTGCTGAAATAACATTCTGGTCCCATCATATTTCCTGTCACTTTCATCCCTTCTCAATTCACATGCTTAAAGTGAGCTCACTCTCATCTCGTTGCATCTTTTTGCTTTAGTTTTTCTTTTTCTTTCTCTGTCTTATTGTCTTTCTCTGTGGTCCTGTCATCGGTGATTTAACAACCTACAGTAGGCCTCTTTTATCTCTTTCCCAATCTATCAAATATATTTGTCTATTAGTGCTAACTAATGTGGGATACATTAATTGGTGTAGTTTGCAGCACTGTATATTCATTCTACGAAGCAAAACATTGTGATGTTGTGTGTTGTATCATCTGGCACACATGCAGTAATACAATGCTCTTTTTTAAATACCAAAACATTGCTGTAAATGTGCAATTCAAAGCTGAAAGTATCTGTCATTGAGCTACACGGTAAACTTTTGAATGGTTTGCAGTCACTTTTGAATTTGTGATTATGGATACTTTTACCGGAGTAAAAAGTGACATCCCATGACGAAAGCATACAGGCTGTTCTTCTTGAACTTGTGGAGACAATTGCAAAAATTATCCACTTGACGTAGCTATTTCTTTATTTTTGTTGTAAGGTGAAACCTATGCGTGTCTTTTGATTTTTTTCATTTGATATAAATGGCTGTATATTGTTCTTTTCACAGGTAAAATTAGGCAACAATGTTCTGTTGTTTAGGCTGCTGTTGTTTGCACATGTAAAAATAAACCATTCAAAAGATATTTCCAAGAGTCAAAGATAGTTATTGAAAGGTAAACATGCACTTTTTATCAAGAAAGTTAACTGAAACTTGTATCTCTGAATCTCTTTGTTCACATTTTAGCCTATTTTGTCATATTATTTGGTTGTATTTGTCTGTTTAAGCACAGAGGTCCTGTTTTAGTGTTATCATTTTAACAAAAAAGCAATCATACATTCATCGGCTTTGTGTGCTGATGAACAGGAAAAGTGACACACAGTCACTGTTCATATGTTTTCAATCATCAGATGAAACAGGCCTAAATGCATCTATTTTATAGCTCATTTTATAAGCTCATAATTAATATCGAAAATGCAAATGAAAACAAATGTTTTGAAATGCCGTAGTTATCATTTTAAAGTAATAAAAAAAATATGGATAACTTAATAATAATAATGTTATTATTGGTGTAATTTTTACAACACTGTGCTGAGATTGCAAAACAAATATATTCATTAAACAGTCTATATTATGCATACAAGCTCAAAAGTCGAAACTTAAGGTGTACAAAAGAAAGATACACAAACGAAAAATAGAAAAACTTAAAGTGATGCATTTTTAATATTATTGCAGCTTAAATGTCAAACTACAGCTATGTTCATATCCTCTCTTTCGTACCGATACATTGCTTTCTTCCATTTCTGCTTAACTCCTTTCTTTGCTTTTGTCCTTTCACAATACATATGTCTCTATTAGCAAGAAGACCAAAAAGTGCTGATTGTTTGTTTCTGCCTGCTTCACAAGCTGAATTTGATCCACCCCAGCACCACATTAAATTAGTCTCTCTTTTTTGCATTCCCTTCTGGTGCACTGTAAGATACATTATTCAGCTTAAACCGAATTGTATATTTTTATTACTCAAGTTAAGCTGAGAATTTGTCTTCATTATGATCAAACTGTCAGCAGCATTTTACATTCAGCATGTGAGAATTGCTTCTCTTTATTTTTATAACTCCATGATTGTGTGTGAGGTGTTTTAATGTATTGAGCTCATTTTTCTTTTTAAAGAAGAACAATGTGATCAATTTCTTGTTTGCCAATGTTTACTGGTCAGTTGTGTGTGTGTGTGTGTGTGTGTGTGCGTGTGTGCGTGTGTGTGTGTGTGCGTGTGTGTTTTGCTAAACTAAACAAACATTTTAATCTAATTTATTCTAGACTTTCCTTTATTAAAATAAAATTTGTCAATAACTCAATTGCTAGAACAGCATATTAGAAACCTGCAGATATTGGGTGCAAAAAGACTGCTGTGTGTGTGTGTGTGTGTGTGTGTGTGTGTGTGCGTGCGTGCGTGCGTGCGTGCGTGCGTGCGTGCGTGCGTGCGTGCGTGTGTGTGTGTAAATAGAAAGATTCAGTCAAGCAGATGCTATACTGAAAATGTCTTTGCGTCATAGATCAGAATCTAAATCCTGTAATGCTGTGTCACTATACTACACCACCATTTTTTTATGTCACAGATAAAATAATTTATCATTAAATATAATTCCAATATCTTTAAAGCTTACTTTTTACTGCATTCAGTCAGTGAAAAGTTATTCAAGTTTTGAAATACCTGTTGTGAACTGAAATTAAATAATACATTATTAATCATATCTTGTATGCCTGTTTTATTTTTTCTATACGAGTAATTCATTTTCTGTTTGATTTTGTCAATAAGTACAAATTTACACTGTACATGCTAATATATTCATTTTAAATATAATAAGAAACTTTATATTATTTGATTTGTTTTTGTTTATGCATTTTTTAAATCATATTTTGCATCTTGTTCATGAAAAGTGATCCAGAACGCTTTCTACAAACTTTTTAACAGTAGATATTTTAGGTGCACAGCATGAGATCCAACCCACACAAGTGCATAGCTCCCATCATTTGGGTGATTATGTAAATCCGGAGTGCTGATGAAACTGGGAAAAATCTTAAGGATTGAGTCTCTGTGCTACTAACCCACTTCCACACAATGCAAGCAGTTAACTGGTTCTCACAGAGATTTGGGGTAGAATTCGCCAATGAGCAGGGAGGTTTATTTCCAAGCAGCCAATCAGACGCAGTGGCTCTGCACCTTAACATTGCCTGCTGTGAGAGCTGGAGGGCTGTGTGGCGTTTCCTGCTGTTTCTGAAGCTCCATTTTTGGAGCCAAAAACTTTCTTCTAGATCATCACCCATATCAAATTAGCCTCAAACTGCATTTTACTGCAGTATAGATGCAAGTAAGTGATTCCGTTGGGTGCAATGGCCATTGAAAGGCTATATATTTCATGCTAGCAAAATGCTCTGTATTAATGTCAGTTGTCGGCTGCTGCCTCTAGTGTTATAACATATCGTATTTAAAAGCACTTATGACAGTGTACTGTCAGCATTTCTGCATCTATCTGCTGAAATCCTCTCTCAGCACTTCATAAGTGATAATGTGGTGACAAAGAATGGTGTTGCCTTACTAAGACTTACAGTCTCAAACTAAGTTAAGTAGTGAAGAAAGGACTTTTTAAAGGACTTATGTAAAAGTACTGTACCTATGCGATTTGTGAACTCTATTATGGCTCATTGAATAGATGAGTTTTTTCTTTTACATGGCAAGCAATTCTCGTTTTATTGCAGCATTTGGTCATATCGAGCTGGGCTGTGGTCATTGATTAAGTCTAGAGTGGGCTGAACGGTTGGTCTGGGTTCAGTTGTGAGGTTAATGATCAGGTAGATGAATTCCTGTCTGCTACAGATAATGAATAATGTGCTCAGACAGAAGCCGAGTGAGATGAGCTCAGTCTGATTAAGCATTCGTGGTAAATCAGAGACGAAGACGATGACCCATAGTATTCAGCATCTAGACTAGTCAGATGCTCAGTGAATATAATCCATTCAATTGCAGAGCAAAAAAAAGACATTCATAGATTTTTAAGCTGTAGCCATGTCTCATTTTGGCAAGTTGGGGGAAAGGGGAACAGAGTGCATTGAGCCTAGAGGGTTAGAGGTGCTCACAGTGAAGTCTTGGTGCCACTGACGGGATCCACATCCCTGGAACATAATCTTTACTGAGGGAGATAGACTTTAATGTTCATGTTTAAGTGCTATTTTAGTTTTAAAATGTAGTTTATAGGAGATATTTACTAGCCTTGGTCTTAACATTAACATTCATTTAAGCGCAAATATCATAGCTCATTACCATAATTTTATTTTTACTTTGCTGCGCATTAATAAACCAAACCAATATTTAAAATAACAAACTTGATCTTCCAAAAATCACACTAATTTTCCTCTTTTTTTTTTTTACTACAAACATTTTGCTCAGTTGAGAAGTTCTAAACTAAGCCATCTGCTTTGCTCCATACCGCCCAAGCTGCAACATATCCAGAACGTGTGTGTGTGTGTGCAGTACCTAAGCACCCTGAATGTCTGATTTGAGTGTGCATTTGAAAGTGATTTCAATACCCTAACAGCAGCTCCCTGATGCACATAATTTATATACAATAGGGTAACAAGTGTGTGTTGTTGTTGACAGACTGGTGTACACTGGTGACAATTTAAGATTTCTTAAAATGTAAGCTTTCTTTTTTTTTTTGGTTGATTCTTCAGGTCCCAACAGCGTAAATGACGAGCCACCGCTTCACCGTGTCACCACATCACCACCTGGGGATGGATCCAGAGCACCCTGTCGCAGCACCCCTCAACCTCCAAACACTCCTGCACCCATACGCCGCTCCCTGCTACCTCCTCCTCGAAGTTCACCTGTGGGTAAGTGGAACAGACCTTCATATTTACAGCCAGTATGCTGCACTACAATGAGTATATATGGCAAGTATTCTCCAAACAGAATGATACATACACTATAGCTAAACTATAGTGCTGCTCTCTGATAAGTGTGCACTTCATCTAGTATGAACTACAAAAACTATGTACTTAAGTGCATACTGTAAATTGATGTGCTTAGCATCCAGTTCAGTAAGAATGCAAACACTATGCATTTGCACTACAAGTATGTACTTAACAAAATGAAACAACTGGAGTGATATATAGTAGTACAGCAATGTGTGTAAACAAATATGCACTAAAGAGGCATACAATACCTTGAGTATTTGAACTGCATGCCTCCCACTAATATGCACTTCAGCTAGTATGAAAATATTACAAGTTGGTCAAGAAAGGTGTATTCAACTGCAGTAGTGTGCACAACCAAAAGAATGTTTCAATAAGACTGCACTACAATGAGTATGACATTCATTTAGTATGCATTTCAGTCTGTAAGCCCCACAGGTATTCTCCGAACAAGACTAATTCCATTAGAATGCAGTACAACTAGATTGATCTTCAACCATACCAAGTATGAGCTTCACCAAGTACACACTAGAAACAAACTACACTACTATAACACATATGTCCCAATTAGTATGTAAATACAGCTAGACTACTGTATACTGTAGGACTGTTTACAATAGTTGCTACTTAAATATGTAAGCACGTAAACTTGTATGCACCACAAGACACTAGCTTCAGTTTGAAGATAGATCTTCACTGACACAACAACAAGAAATGAAGTGTGTACTTGTCAGGAATAGGTAAACAGTACTACCACCCTGCCTGTGTCCTCAGCAAAGACATTAATTCCTTCTATGTGTGTGTCAAGTTTAGTCAAGTTTAGTCAAGACTGAAATGCACACTGTACTTGAAGCAGAAACACCCTTTCTCAGTGTTCAGCAAGTAGGCCATCCATACTCATTCATCTTAAGCCCAGCACAGGGAAAGAGTCTACTTTCATGTGCTGTTCTTACTCATTGAAGCACTATTTAAAGTGCAATATTTTAGATACACACTTGTCCTGTTCTGTGTACAGAACTTGTTAAGACACAAAATATCTCTCTAGTTGTTGGAGTTTATAATAAATTAGTCTTATTTAGGGCATATTTCTTGTAGTGCATTCTAGCTGAAGTGCATACAAGCCAAATATCATACACTTTATAAGGCATTCTAACTGAAGCACACAAGTGAATACTGCATACTAAATAATATGTGCCAGTTGATATAATGTAAATTATGTCTATTACAGTATATACTGCACAGTACAGTACTAACTATGTTTCTATATACATACTAGATTTAATTAATACTTCTTGAAGTGTGTACAGCACTTGTTAAAGCATGTTTGTTGTAATGCTGGTTGAAGATCAAGTATTTTGAATTAAAATTAGTCTTATCTCCTGAATTAGACTTGATACTATATATTGATACTATTTTGTTTCTATGTGTATTCTACAATAAATCATTTAGTTTCCAAAGTCATTTTTATATTTGTGTAATGCATACTACATGAAATTAATACTTGTGTACATGAATACAAGTTACAATGTATTCTTATGCATGCACATATCAGCTGAAGACCAGCTGAATGTTTTACAGTGCATTCTTTATAAAGCACATACAACAAAATTCTTAGTGTACATTAGCTTAAAAAATGCGTATTAAACTGTGGAGGTTGTACCAAATGGTTCAATATTATATTGATTATGGTAGCATACGTATACTGAATACTCATTCAAATTTATACTAACTGAATGTCATACTGTACAATTACTTAACATCACTTTTTATCTCTGTTCAATTAGGCTAGTCACCGAGAAGCAATCATCCGATTAAAATTTATAATAAACTGATGCGGACCATACAGAAAAGCCAGTCCAATCAGAGCCTGTGTCCTTTTAACCAATCATTTCCCTCCTACCAAAAGCAGTATGAGGCTATTAAGAATCACTGTTCCTATTCTTCTCATTTAAAAAAAAAAAAACCCTCCCTCTGTCCCAAGTGTTGTTATCAGTTCTGTCCCATTTTCTGTGCACATTTTGTTTTCCTTAACCACAAATCCTAAAGCATAAAGCCTTGCCTGCTGCTTCCCTCTTTGTCATTCTGACAAAATCTCCAGCACCCTGGAGGGGCAAAAAGGCTGCCAGGGCATCTGGCCCATCATGGCGAACCATTTTAGGGTTAGCATGCTGTCTAGGTAGTAAGCGGTGACTACATTCATGAGACCCTGCTGTTAAAACAGATTAGAGACCCTGTGCAGCTGTCATATTATTCACATGGAAGGAAACATATCCAAAGCATAGTTTTTTTTACTTGTATACTAGACCACCGCACTAGAATCAAACATACTCTCATGCACCCACCCATGATGCACCAGTATCTGTGAAGCCGTAGGTGCTTCCTCAGCATGGGGTGCAGGATTGAAATGGGGTCCATGGGAGGAGGGAGTCCATTGGGATTCTAGAGGGGTGTCTATGCCTGTCTGCTACATGTCGAAATGAGCAGCCAGTAATTAGGTGCCCTGGGATCCCGTTGCAATGTGATGTGTGCGCGTGCACACTCTGTTGGGTGAAAGTAAGCCAAAAGCAGCAACCCCAAAAACATACGCACCCCCTTCTGTTGTGAGGTTTGGAACAAGAAATACATTACAATTTTCAGTCATTTCTTGACAGTCAAATACAGCTGTTTGACTATTATTACAAAAACTGTCAAAAATTATTGGTTACAAAAATATACTAGATTTATACTTTTAAATCAGTTTCAGTAAGTATATATTTTAGTCATAACAAAATATATTTTTGCAAAACTAAAATAAAACACCAGATATGTCTACATTAAAAGATCATTCCGTTTTCAAGGAATATGCATATATCCATAAGCCCTTGAATAATTTAATACATTTAATAATTTATTGTAGGGCTGTTGATTGAACACATTCATTTAATTAATTAGTTATAAAAAGGATGAATTAAGCTTAACCATAGACCCACATTAAATTTCATTGTGTTGA
>CAIGQW010005633.1:8250256-8263105 GCA_903798125.1 Danio choprae
CACACACACACACACACACACACACACACACACACACACTTAGAATGAGAGGGTATTTCATATACAATATAATCAGTTTGGCCACTGGGGGCAAGTTCATCTGATATGTTGAACAAAATGAAGCAATACTCCTGGTTTAGGGCAGCAGAGAACGTAATTAGAGCTTAAATTCTCTTGAAGGACTTGAAATGGTTAGTTCACCTTAAAGCTACAGTGACTTCAGAATGGTAAGCTTTTAATAATGTTTTATAATTTGAGTGGTACTGTACATTTTCACAGGAAATATGCACAGGTTATTGGTTGTCTTTGTGTTATTAATATATACAGCGGGAAAACTAAGTATTGAACATGTCACCATTTTTCTCATAAAACAAATTTCTAAAGGTGCCGTTGACTAGGAAACAAATCTAATTAGTTTACAAATTAAGTTATGTGTAATAAAATGAAATGACACAGGGAAAAGTATTGAACACATGTAGAAAGGCAGGTGTAGAGAGGCCGTGAAAGCCCAGACAGCAGCTGAAATCTTTCAGTAGTTCTTCAGCAACCCTCTGCCCTTCGTCATTGTAAATTAATATTAGCTGCTTCAGTCCTACATCTACATTATCAGGATGAAGATAAAACCAGGGTGGACATTTCAGTAAGACAATGATCCAAGACACAGTCAAGGAAACTCTCAAATGCTTTCAGAGAAAGAAAATCAAGCTGTAGAATGGCCCAGCCAATCACCCGACTTGATTCCAATATAAAATACAAATTAAAGATCAGATTTGATAGACGATACCCACAGAACCATCAAGATGTTTATACTCTGTTGAAGTCTGTGAAAAAATCAATGCTGAACAATGCATGTGACTTCATTCTCCATATGAGAGGCATGTTTAAGCTGCCATCCAAAAAAGCCTTTTATTTAAAGTATTAACCACATTTCAGTAGTTCAGTACTTTCTCCTTGTGTCATTTCATTGTTTTGACACATAAATCCTTTGTCAGATTTTTTTTTTGTTTGTTTTGCTTTACTTTTATGTTTGTATTGTTTGGCTTTTTACCAAAATCTGTTCCTTTTCCATGTCAACAGCTCCTTTAGAAATATTATTCCCAGGAAAAAACATGACATGTTCAATATGTATTTTCCCCGCTGTATATTGTCAGAAGGAGTCCTGGCTATATGAGGAGATACAGGTGATGAAGCATCACCTGATTTAAGGCCTTTTATCACAGCAACTGGAATAAATGGCAGATGTACTGAAGCAGGTTAGAAATAAACTATGCAGGACAGTGAGCAGTTTAAAACCTCGAGCATACATTATAATGTTATTTTATTCATACTGAATGCTAGAGGGTGCCTAGTAAAGAAATTTGAAATTATAAACTGTCAATTCTCAAGAGACATTCTTAAGTGATCTCTTATTCTATACAATTTTTGTGTAATGTATGTAATTTTTTGTAAGTTTTCAGCAGTGTATCTCCACATCCATATATGGTATACATACGCATTTATATAAGACAAGTATAGATTGCGAAGATGAATTAAGAGGTTAATTCAAAATCTAAACTGTCAGTAAAAGGCATAGAAAAAATCTGATGCCTGTCATTAATGAACAAATTTCCTGCACACTCAACACGGAGGACAACAATGACTCCATCATAGAAATTAGCAGGTCTGCGTAGACGAGTCTTTTTTTTTTTCAGAAGATTAGTTTCTACAGTAATGATGGTCGTAAATCATCCTGTCGTTCCATTTGGCTTAGTGTGTTTATTGAATTCACTGTGGAATGAATGCTAACACACAAAAAACATTAGCCACTATTATCATTAGCATACCATGAGCGCTGATTTAGCTTGCTTATTCATTTTGAAGCTGGTAGTACATGCTAAATAGTAAAGTATTTTTCGTGTTTGCTAGTTTTTTTAGCAGTTGATGAAGGTCGTCATTGGCATAAACAATTGAAGGGGACAGTATGCATGTTTTCATGAGATACAAAATACGTTTCTGGTGTTCCAAGAATGTGTGGATGAAATTGTAGCTCAAAATACCAAGCAGTTTTGTGCGTCTCTTTGCAAATTATGAAAAAAAAATTAAATGAGCTGCTGCATCCAGAAAAGGGTTAAATCTTTAGATGCTATTATTACAGGCCAGACTAAAGAACTACTCCCTCAAGGCTAAAATGTCAATTATTAGTAGTGGATTAAAGCCTTACATGTTTAAACCAGAGAGGAAGAGGTTACAAATTCTAGACAGAACCAGGACATTTCTGAATGGTTAGTAAAGACCTTTTTGTAGTTGTAGTTGTTCATTATACTCATCGACTACCTTGTTAGAGCTCTGTTATAATGTGATAGCCTTTGCAAATAAACATTACATTATTATTAATGATTACAAAATATATATAATTTAAGCCAAGTAATGAAATAACATGGATTAAATAGATATTCTTAACAGCAGGACATTTGTAATGTGTTTTCCAGTATAGAAATTGTAAATCTCTACCTGCTAATCTATACTGATTAAACAGAAATGGTGACTTGTGCAGTGATGCTGTGGTGTAAATGTGCAGATTGGGAGGTAATAAAAAAAAATATGATCTTTATATCTTTAATATGAGAGTGAAATCTAAGCGGCTCATTTTTCAAAATGCGTGCAGAAAAGGACTTACCAAAACAAAATAAATGGGTTGAGAAAAATTCCACATTTTCTGGGGTGGCAGATACACTGTGGATCAGATTATAGCTCTTTTATAGCACAGAATAAATCATGATACGTATGTTCTCTTTAACAATATCTCTACGACTTCCAAAAGGGTTTCATCTGTCTTGGTGTCACTAATCTACTGTATTTTTACTTTGTTAAAGATGTAATGTGAATTATACATTAACTTTCAAATTTGTTGTGGTTTGTTTAGCCACTGCTCCATTAGCTTTGGTTTAAATACCCCATATTAGCATCACAATGAAACTGTAAGTAGTCCCTTTGCTTTACTTATAGAGGATTCAAGTAATCCAGTTAGGTATAGAAATTACGGTAAAGCTTTATGTAAATAATTTCATGGTTGTTAAGCATACAGGACTCCCCGGGGCGTCTTGGCATTCACACAGGGCCATTCTGGGACGAGTTTAATAAAATAGATTTTTTAGTGCTCTTGCTCTCATGTTTCCCACTTTAGTGCTTCAGAGGCAACAGAGGACAACAGTGGCGGTCCGAGGATCAAGCGTGCAGATATTGCCTCGCTCTGGTTCCCCAGGTCTGGAAAAGAAAAAGGCAGAAGAAGAGCAGAAGAAAGAGAAGGAGCGCAAAGAAGGAGAGAGACACGAAGAGCTGCAGATCCTGCAGGGTCGCTATGAGGATCAGGCCAGAAAACTGCAGGCCCTTCAGACTGAGCTAAAGAGAACCAACACGGGGCTGGAGGTCTTCGTCATCTGCACTCAGCACTTCTCAAACAAGGTCATTTGTTTAATGCCGACCAGTCAGCCAAACCCCAGCATACTCATCTAACTTATATTATATTATATTATATTATATTATATTATATTATATTATATTATATTATATTATATTATATTATATTGGGGCCTGGGCCTCACAGTGGCGCAGTGGGTAGCACGTTCGCCTCACAGCAAGAAGGTCGCTGGTTCAAGCCTCGGCTGGGTCAGTTGGCGTTTCTGTGTGGAGTTTGCATGTTCTCCCTGTGTTGGCGTGGGTTTCCTCCGGGTGCTCCGGTTTCCCCCACAAGTCCAAAGACATGTGCTATAGGTGAATTGGGTAGACTAAATTGTCCGTAGTGTATGAGTGTGAATGGGTGTGTATGGATGTTTCCCAGAGATGGGTTGCGGCTGGAAGGGCATCCGCTGCATAAAACATATGCTGGATAAGTAGGCGGTTCATTCCACTGTGGCGACCCCAGATTAATAAAGGGATTAAGCCGAAATGAAAATGAATGAATATATTATATTATATTATATTTAGTGCTGGGCAAAGATTATTCGCGAATAATTATCATAATTAAAAGACCTAATTAAAAGAGTTTGTTTAGACCTAAAATATGTGTGTAAATTATATAATTTATATAATTTATATAAAAAATTTATTATGTATATGTGATACACACACATACACAAAATCAAAAATATACATAACAATTTCGTTACATATTTAAATTTACATATAATTTGTGTCATAAACACATATTTTATATCTAAATATAAATAAACATTTTCTCAAATATGTGCATGCATGTGTGTACATAAAAATATACATAATACACACACATATATTATATCAAAACAAACTTTTATTTTGGATGTGATTCATTGCGAATAATCTTTGCCAAGCAATTATTATATTATATTATATTATATTATATTATATTACACATTATTATATTGTATTATAATATATTATGACACATACATAATACTATCACAATGTCACAAAACCATTAAATAAAAAAAACTATTTCTATTTTTTTCTAGTAAAGCCATAATAATCTATTTGTACTATATTACCTTATATTATGTTATATTACATTGACATTTATTACACTCAGCTGTCTGTAATAGTTGTTTCTGATTGGTCAGTCACAAAATTCCAAGGTATGTTTTTCCCAGATAACCACTGAAACTAATAACACAGGATCATTCAGGTATATCATATTGACCATCTGTGAATCCATTCACATCTTCAAGTTTGTATCCTAGTCTGTAACACCGCTACTGTTGACTGTTTGGCATCATCTTGTGACTGAATAACACGTAGGTTAGTGTATGCCCCGGTAGTGGCCCCGGTAGTAACTTCAGTCTAATTTTTATGTTTTGTGGCAAGTAGTCCTGTAATAAGTGGGATAAAGTACATACAGGAGGTGTTGTTTGTTTTTGTTGTTTTTTCAGATTTAAAGCCCTTTAGTCTTATACAATCCCTCCACTTCGTGTCAGGCTGCCGATAAGCCTGTCTGGGTTTATTCTGTGAAAACAACCACCTGGATGTACTTTATCTTTTACATATCCTAATTATTTATTTATTCATTCATTCATTTTCCTTTGGCTTAGTCCCTGATTTATCAGGGGATCACCACAGCACCAATTAAATATTTATTAGGCCTACTTAAAATGTGTGTTTTTTAGAATCATAGTCATTAAAAGTAGCGAACTAGTAGTAGTAGTAGTAGTAGTAGTAGTAGTAGTAGTAGTAGTATAGTAGTAATATAAGTAGGCATACATGCAATTACTACATTCCATTTCCGAATCATAATACCGATATCAAACTATAAAGCAAAACAATTGCTTTATTTAACTCTATTTTTTTGGTGTTTAATTTTATTTTTAGCAAAGAGAGCACGTTCTATCCAACACGATACACAGTGACGTCCCTCCTGGCATAAACCCATTCATCAAATGCTTTGCTCAAGGGCACAATGATGTATTTTTTGGTTTTCAATTGTCATGAGACGATGTTAGTTTACCACACCAATGCCTCAACCACCAGGAGCTGCTACATTTACAACACACTGCCTCCATGAACTGACACAATCACTGGAAACTGAACACTCAATAACAAAAAAAAGAGTAATGACAAGCTTGATCTATCATGAATGGAGGGATGAGGTAACAGTGTGCAAGAGCCGAGCGCTGAGTCACTGCTCACACACAGAATCACAACAAGCAGATCACTGAATCACATATGCTGCTGTCCTGAATTAAAGCATATGCTGTAATGAATAAATCATGTAAAAGGATGTTTATAGAAGAGCAGTGCCCCCTGCTGTCTATTATTGAACGTTTAATTAATTGTCCCTCTAAAATATATATTTTAGTGCTGTCAGTTGGTTTAATAAAAGCAACTA
The DNA here is from genome assembly GCA_903798125.1 of Danio choprae. Lineage (NCBI taxonomy): Eukaryota > Metazoa > Chordata > Actinopteri > Cypriniformes > Danionidae > Danio > Danio choprae. Next base: position 8,256,093 of record CAIGQW010005633.1, read on the forward strand.
ATATATTTTTTGAAATATATGAAAATAATCTTGATTAATCTGACCCAACATTGAAATTTTAGATATACTTTTATATTCTAACACTGTGTTAATTGCATTAAATATTTTTGACACCATTAAGGCAATACACTTGAGGTGAATAGTGTAAAAATTAACAGTAGTTATCACTATACTTTCCAATTGATGTATTTAATTAGGAATCACAAACATTTTTTGTATTACAAGTTTTCTGAAATGTTGTTTAAATAATCAAAGTAAAAATTATTGAATTAAACAGAAGTCAGGTTTAAAATTCATGTGTTTTGTTTTACTCTCTTTTTATCACTCCTAATTCAGAATCCCTAAAAACAGTCAGAATATATATTGAGAAAAACAAATCTTTCAAAATGTGTACTGCAATTGAAATCTACAGAAACAAATGTATAAATTGTGCAAAATCACAATGTTGACAGTATATATGCGCACACATTTAATTATGCATATTCCACACAAACTAAAACACGTTGGTGAGGGGTCACTGGCTTAAAATATGCATCAAAATCTGAAAACCAATACGTTCCAGCCTAATGCCCACATATATTGCATTAATATTAATTGCACTTCTCTCCTCCACATTCACTCCTGTTTGCCTGTTGTTTAGCTGTGAAAGGTTTTACGGATTGAAGCTGTGTGTCAGTAACCTGCCTGGTCCTCCCACGTCTTTTGATGAAAAGCACATTTTATTAGTTTCCATAATGCTTTTTATCATCAGGCTGGCATAGCGGACATGCAGCACTGCATCTATTTATACATATATCTGTATGAATTTATTTCTTGTTGGATATTTTATATTTACACGCACAATATTAGTTTTATTTCATACAGAACTTAGGTTTTTATTTTATAATGTGACAGTATTTAGGCTATTCAAGTAATTCAGTATGTAAATGAACATTTGGTTCTATAAAAATAGGTCTGTAATGATACACTGATAACTGTTTATGGTTGTTTATTTTTATTTTTTTAATATAAGTGTTTTTTTTTGTTTTTTTTACTTAACATTTATTTTATTTAAACTGACACAAAATATTTTATTTTTTAATAATTTAGTTTTAGTTAACTGAAAATGGTAAAACCTGAAATCACATACATTTTAGAAACAAGCCATAAAAACTGAAATTAATAGTGACCAAATAAAACATAAATATTAAAATAAAAGACAGGATATATGCCTAATGATAATACATATTTATAAACAGTAAAGTGATTGGGAAAAAATATATAAATGTGACAAAAAAAATCTGTTTTGGTTTTGGGGTATGGTTAGAAGATACATTATTCAATAATGATGCATTAATTTGCAATGGCGTGTTCATCATATAATTTTTTTAATAAAAGCATATGCATGTGACTGTTTCAGAGTGAAAGTGCTGAGCAGAAGGAAAGAGAGCTGTCAGAGGAACTCAGTCGGATTCAGCATGAAGTGGGTGAGTTCAGTGAGGTTTATGGTTGTACCACCAGGTTAACTACCATCTAGATTTGTCTTATTTTAATTCACTCACTCTGTTCCTCAGCCTTTAACGCAGCCCGCTGGGAGCGTCTTCAGAAGGAGAAGCGAGAGTTGGAGGAGTGTTTCGAGAGGGAGCTCAGAGAGTTACAGGTGCAGCAGGAGTCTGAACTGGCCACCTTAGAGGAGAAACTTAGGTTAAGACACGCTTCTGACAGAGATCACCTGAGAGCAGAGCACCAGTCAGAAGTGGAGGAGCTCCACACACAGCACCAGGAGCAGGTCTGACATCTGCCTGAGGAGCAGAGCAAACGCAGCTTACACGCCATTCTGATATCAGTACATTTGCAGCTACATGTCAGTAGCTTTGTTTCCATCACCCTGTTTAAATGAGCATTTAGAAGTATCACACTGGAAATGAGTGATGGAAATGGAAAAATTGTTTTAATGATGTGCAAGTTGCCATTATCATCTACAGTATATCACTCGCTTTGCAAAAAAACAAACACATTGCATGGTTAATGGGTAAACACATCTTGAGAGTAAAGTATTGACTGTGTGATGACGTCTATTTGAATACAGTTGTAATGTCTTTTTAATTCAAGTTAAGAAAGCAACTTTTTTTATATTTATAAGAAATGATGTAGTTAAGTAAAATTGCACAAGCTATATTGTAGTGCTGTTTTGCTGAATATTAGCATGTTCAACAACAAGTTAATATTGAGTAATTTACATTTGAGTCATAATGTTGTTCTTTTTCTGTTTTGCCAATCAAACCAAAGCCAGAGCAGGTCTTTTGTAGTGTTTTGTTCCTGAATGAATCTGTTTTTGAACTAATCATTTGAGACAAATTCATTAATAAAAACTGTGGCTGTATCCAAAATCACCCCCAATAGCCTTAAATAGTTTACTAATTTAGGGAACAGCCATTTCTAGAAGTGTCCAAAACTGCAGAGTATGTTTTGAAGTGCACTCATTCAATCCCACAATGCACCACAATGACAAGTGTACGACCCATGTACACTCAGCAGCTAGAAAATAACCAAAATGCACTCAGAGTTTGTGTTGAATGAATTCCCGTGTCTGACCACAAGATGGCAGCCACAGTTGAATCCTATCATGTAAGTTTCAATATAAAATATTATTTAATTAAAGTAATGTTTATATACATGATAGATCAAAATATATTGTTTTATTACTAATAGACAGCTTACTAAATATTAAATAACTATCACAGGGTCTGTTTTAGAAGATTTTAATCTGAACAATTTAACCCGTCTGAGGTATTTATTAACCAGCAAAGCACAAACATAACGGCATTGAACAGAGTGTTCAAATTCAGTCACTCATTTTCAATCACTCATAGTCCAAGTGAACAACAAAAATGTAGGGAATAGTGAATAAGTGTATAGGGACAATTTTGGATACAGCATGTCTCTTGCTTTATTTCTAAATGTATCTCTATTTTATTTGAGTGAATGACCCAATAAATCACTTAAATAAGCCCTTGCTGACACTTACTGAGGGTTTTAGTGTCATATTAATTTATCCATGACAAACAAGCCAAGCTACCAGCACAAAAACACACTCAGCATAAAATAAACTCCTCAAAAAATAATATCACACTCATAGTTGGAAAAATATAATTAGGATAGCATGAATGTATAGACTCTCATGAATGTGTTGTGTGTAGATTGAAGAGTTGACTGCCAACCATGAGGCTGCCCTTGAAGACTTGAAGACCATGCACAACATCACTATGGCAACACTCCAGGAGGAACATGCCAGGACGATGAGAGGTGAGTGTCTGATTCATAACATCACCAGCTGACAGAAACGTGGAGAAGAGCTCAATCTCATTTCCTTTCTCTTAGATTTAAGGAAAGCCCATGAGCAGCAGAAAGCCAGTCTAGAAGAAGACTTCGAGAAACTACGCCTCTCACTTCAGGTGATTTGAATCAAGGTTGGATATTTTTGCTCTTTATCTGTGGTAATTATTAACAATAATCTTTTCTTCAGGACCAGGTGGACACTTTGACGTTCCAGAACCGGACTCTGAAAGACAAAGCCAAGCGTTTTGAAGAGGCACTGAGGAAGAGCACTGATGAACAAATTGTGGTATGTTTCTTTGAAGCTGTCATGAAAAAACTCAATTCTGATAGTCATTTTGTCCCTAATGTGATGCACATCTGAATGAAGCAGATTCTTGGATGAGAAAAATGTAACTGATTTTGTCCATCAGGAATGTATTAGATGGCTGTTTTGCTATTGGTAGATTTCATGTGAGTGACACGTTGCCCGCCCTCACATATCATTAGAAAAAAGATGTCCTTGAAAAGAGAATGGACATTTTTGATTGAAGATTACAGGGGATTGAAGATTGCCAAAAATAATGTTTTTTGTTTTTTTTACAATAAGTGCAATATTCTATAAAAATAACAAATTGTCAATTAGATTTCATAGTGGATTTAAGACATTTCTAGATGAGATACTTGGGTGTGGACAAAACTGAAAGCAAGTATTGTAAATGTGTTTGCAGGATGCGCTGGCCCCATATCAGCATATTGAGGAGGATCTGAAGAGTCTGAAGGAAGTTTTGGAGATGAAGAACCAGCAGATTCATGACCAGGAGAAAAAGATCTGTCATCTGGAGAAAGTGGTAAGCTCCAAATAAAAAGGTGTTCCAATAAACACAATTTGCAGTTGTTGTTGTCCTATTTGGAGTTTAAAGTTTAAAAGTTACAAGAATGGCATGATAAACCTGTTGGGCTCCTAGAGGAGTGCTGTGTATTGTATTTTCTATACTGAGTATAGTTCTAAAGCTCCATTTTATTGTCATACAATGCATTATTTATAATTCAGATATTGAACCAGTTTCCACTTAAAACTTCTTTTACTTTCAGCTTTGGACATTATATTATTTATGGTTTGGGCTGCTGTCTATTTTAACGCTGCGTTTTACTCCCATTTCCATTAGCTTTTATAATTGCTCATTGTTTTGTTCTTGTATAAAGCGCATTTGAGTTCCTTGTTGTCCAGGCAGGGGTGGTTTGTGTAAGAATTTAATGTCGAGTTCTGTGTTTACTTGATCCTTCGAGCAGGCTCAAAAGAACCTGTTCTTGGAGGAGCGGGTCCAGGTGCTTCAGCAGCAGAATGAAGACCTGATGGCCCGCATCGACCGTCACCTCAATGCGTCAAGGTGAGGAATTGAAAACTTCTGACCAAATTAGTGTGGATGGCATTATGATGTTTGCTAAGTATTTACTGTTGCAATAGTGTTTACACTTTTACCTCAAGCAAAGTACAGACACAGAGTATATACAAAATCAAAACTTTTTTATTATTATTATGTTCTACAAAATGACAAAATTTGCATATATAAGGTTTAAAACTTACAAACGTTTATTTTTGCCAATATGGATGATTTTGTGATTTTGATGACATCACTCAGTTCAGCATCACGCACTTCAGCTTCTCATGTGATTTTCTGTCCAATCAAATGCTTTCTAGAATCTGAAGTGCCCCGCCCACTATGCTAAAAACAGACAATAAAGCTGTGGCTAAGACAGATTACTTGTTCACAATTACTTTATTTTCTATGTGGTGAATGGAATGTAGTGCACTACAAATTTAGTACACAACTACAAATATATTAGAAATATATTCATATTTTAAATATATATATATATTTTAATCATAATTGTTGCACCACTAAAATACCACTAAAAAAAAACTTCAACAGTGCAAGTAGCCAATCTGCCAGTAGCACATGATCATCTGATAGGGCAAACGGTATCTTACATGTCATTTCAGAGCCCTAAATTTAAGGATAAAACATATTTAGGACAAATTGGATTAAGCACTCCACTAGCATCATCCTTCACAGTTTGTCAGATGTACTTTCAAACCATGTTATATGAGCTGGAAAATGATGACAGATTTGAGCAGACCAATGTTAAGACGATGTCCAGGAGGCTCAATGCTTACACCTTTAGTGGAGATAAACCTATGAGTGGCATACTTACAGTAGTCAATGAAAATTTTTTACATCATTCACACTTAAATTCAAATTGAATTTTACATCAACCGTACATTTGACTAAACTGTTTTATCCTGTATTTCCAGACAACTGTCTGAAGAGAATGCAAACCTTCAAGAGTATGTAGAGAAGGAAACAAACGAGAAGAAGAGGCTGAGTCGCAACAATGATGAGCTGCTGTGGCTCCTCCAGACAAGTCCCCACCTGTCACCTGCCTCATCCCCCATCCACAGAGCCTTCTTCACCGGCCCTGATATTCCCCCATACCCTTACTCTCCAGGCCCTGGGACCCCCACGCACTCCTGCTCTCCTGGCCCTGGTACACCCACTCACAAGGTGGCATCTCCGGCATCAGGGACACCCACTTTCAGAGGTTCACCAGCAGCCCGCTCGTCCCCCGCACGCATCCCAAATGCCAACACTTTACCTAGATGAGCTGCACAATGTAATGTTAGCTGCGTTCAATCTTGTTTCTGCCCACAACAGTGCTTCATTTTAATCTGCAGCCCCTGATTGTCATTTTTTTATATTTATTAAGATTTTGACAACCCCAACTGCCATATAGCCTGTCACTTCCGTTATTTAACTTTGAGATAAAAAACTGTTTTGTTTTTTTTACTCAGAGGTTCAGACTTGTAGCATCAGATTGAAAAAACTAATGATGCTGAGGTTATTATTAATGTGCTGCCCATGCTTGGCCAGCTAGGAGGCAGAAACAATTTTGTGTAAACGGAAGTAGCTCAGCTTAAAGTTGACTTTAATATTCTTTAAATGTCTGTAGGTCCTCCTGAATGGCAAACAAGAACTTTATACAACAAACAGCACTTTAGGTTTCTGCCCTTCCTTCCTACAGATTAATGCACCAGCATTTTTTGTGGTCTGGTTTATTTTTTTATGAGATATGTTTTCAGATTTTACAATTTTCCCAGTGTTCAAATTTAAACATTTGTCAAGACAGCAAAATGTCATTTAGTTAATTATTTAGTATCATTGAAAAATCTAAACATTCTTTAAAAACAAATTGACTTAAAGATTTATTAATCCGGGGCCTCACAGTGGCGCAGTGGGTAGCACGTTCGCCTCACAGCAAGAAGGTCGCTGATCGCTGGTTCGAACCTCGGTCAGTTGGCGTTTCTGTGTGGAGTTTGCATGTTCTCCCTGTGTTGGCGTGGGTTTCCTCCGGGTGCTCCGGTTTCCCCCACAAGTCCAAAGACATGCGGTACAGGTGAATTGGGTAGACTAAATTGTCCGTAGTGTATGAGTGTGAATGGGTGTGTATGGATGTTTCCCAGAGATGGGTTGCAGCTGGAAGGGCATCCGCTGCGTAAAACATATGCTGGATAAGTTGGCGGTTCATTCCGCTGTGGCGACCCCAGATTAATAAAGGGACTAAGCCGAAATGAAAATGAATGAATGAATGATTTATTAATCCCAACACTTTAATAATTTATAATTCTATCTATCTATCTATCTATCTATCTATCTATC
>CAIGQW010005633.1:8268105-8299331 GCA_903798125.1 Danio choprae
CATAGAATTGACATATACTGGATAATTTATTACATTTATGCATCTTGTTTCACTACAGGTTACACAAATGTTACAAAAAAAAATCCATATTTAGTGTCTGTGTGTCTCTACGAAAACTAAATTAGTCTCACCTTAACAAAGAGATTTTAAATATATATATTCGCAGCAGATAATTTAATTATGTGCTTACAGTCAGTTTAGTAACAGTTTTATGACCTTTCAATCATCAGTGTTTTTTTTCTTCTCCCAGTGTAGATCAGGAAGTGGGATGGCTCGTGTGTCTCTGATTGAACCAGCGGTTGGCCTGTATGCATTTGCCATGTTTATGTTCTACCCTCTGCTGCAGCAGTATGTTTACCGCCGGCTGTGGTTTGAACTGAGCGGCTCCATCTATATTGCTGAGAGTCTCTCTCACTGCTCCAGCAACCACAGCTACATCACCTTACACCAGGTGAGAGCTCACAACCGCCTTTTCACTTATGGGCGCTCATAAAATATCAAAGTTCAAACTGAGTTTAAATTCACATATGACGAGTTGAAGAGAGAAGCCAACCATTGATAGCTTCGAGGACAACACATACACTTAATACACAATTACACTTCATTAAACATGTACACATAGACCACCTATATGCTATAAAACTGCAGGTTAACCATGTTTATATATAATAACTTATATTTGATTGTAACTTTAGCTTAATTGATTGTAATGCAATAATGTTTACTTTTTGTAAAGCTGCCTTGAAACAATAATTATAGTAATAAGTGCTATAGAAATAAACTTGAATTGAATTGAATTGAGGCCTCACAGTGGCGCAGTGGGTAGCACGTTCGCCTCACAGCAAGAAGGTCGCTGATCGCTGGTTCGAGCCTCGGCTGGGTCAGTTGGCGTTTCTGTGTGGAGTTTGCATGTTCTCCCTGTGTTGGCGTGGGTTTCCTCTGGGTGCTCCGGGTTTCCCCACCAGTCCAAAGACATGTGCTATAGGTGAATTGGGTAAAACTAAAATTGTCCGTAGTGTATGGGTGTGTATGGATGTTTCCCAGAGATGGGTTGCAGCTGGAAGGGCATCCGCTGTGTAAAACATATGCTGGATAAGTTGGCAGTTCATTATGCTGTGGCGACCCCAGATTAATAAAGGGACTAAGCCGAAATGAAAATGAATGAATGAATGAATTGAATTGAATTGAATTGAATTGAAATTTAATCCATTATAGGGCTTTTTACACATCACTTGTGAAGATTATGTTTAGCTTAATCTAAAGTGTTGTTTTATGTAGCACAAAAAGGTACTGTAAATAAAGACACAGGTAGAGGCAAACCAGGATAGTCAATTATTTAAATAAACTTAAAAATGATTAACTTATCATTATACAGTACATATAGTGCTCAGCATAAATGAGTACACTCCTTTTCAAAATGAGCAATTTTATCCTTTTCTCAATCAATATAGCCATTCATTTTTGGCGCATTTAAACAAAACTGTTTTATTAGACAGTTATATCCATTAAATGAAGAGTGTGGTCAACTGAAATTAAGCTGAAATTAAAATTAAACGAATTAAACCTAAACAGTAATATTCACAAAAAATAAATGATACATAAATATTACAGAAGCAAATGACAAAATTACTTAAAACTATATATAAAAACACAATTAGATATATAGAAAGGACACCAAAAAATTCTCAAATATAATCTTCAAATGTTGTAAAATAATAATAATACTGGAAAAGACAATTAAAAAGGAACAATAAACAATTACTTAAAAAATTGACATTTATTAATATATTAAATAAGCCCAAAATTGCCCAAATAAGCCCGAGAGACTTATGAAGATGTAGAAGCCAAATTAGAATAAAGTTTTATTCATTTGGTTTTTATTGTTACATTCACGGACTAGACTGTTTGCCTTGTAGTCTCTGTAAAGTTTACCTTGATGTGCATATCTCATTAAAGTAGTTTCTAAAGAACCGGTTATACTGTATTAAGCAAAGCTGATGTCATGTCTCATGTTTCTGTTTGTAGTCCTTGTACTGTATGTAAGAAAAGTGCTAATTATGGATCTGCTTGTCATTTGATACATTTTAATTGTCCTGTTTTCAACAAAGCTTTACAACCATAACAAAATAGAATTTAAAAATATATAAAATTCCCTACACTAATATTAGCACCCATGGTAAATATGAGCAAAGAAGGCTTTACAATGATTTTTAATGTTTAACCTTTTGCTCAAAATGTTCATAATACAACTGTTCTCATGGAGAACAAACAGTTTTATCAAAAAACAAACATCTTTGTTAAATATATTACTGGCACTATTACTGGCACTCCTACTAATTCATATCAGCAAAGAATTTTGAAGTATATTCCTGATAATATATTTTTATAGTCCACTTGGAAAACAGGAACAGGAAATCATGACCTCCTGTTTCACAGACATGTAAATGTGAGGAAACACAAAGGCCAAACTCTTCATAGCAATGGAAAAGACTTAAGAACATGCTGTGATTTGCAGCAAAAGGTTGTTGAGCTTCACAGAATGAGTAAATAGCAAAACACACAGAAAATTCCCTTTTACACCATTAGGACGATAATAAAGAAATTCCAGTCAGCTGAATGTGTTATAAATCAGCCTGAAAGATCCCAGCAAACTGTTAGAAGGGTTCAAAATATTTCCTAGAATCACAGCTGGTGAATTAGTTGAGTTAGTTGGGTTTTGGGATCAGAATGTCTCCAGAATTACAATTCACCATAACCTAGATCAGTGATTCCCTACCGTGCTCCTGAAGACACACCAACAGTACACATTTTCAACCTCTTCCTAATCAAACACACCTGAATCAACTCATCAGAACATTAGTAGAGACTCCAAAACCTGAAATGAATGGGCCAGATAAGGGAGACATCCAAAATATGTACTGTTGGTGTGCCTCCAGGAACAGGCTTGGGAAACACTGACCTACAGTTGACAACCACAAATTGTTTGGTAGGGATTTAAAACTCTACTCTCTTTCAAAAACAAACTTGAACATCTTTATTTATTTATTTATTTATTTATTTATTTTTTGTTGTTGTTAAAGGAAACATTAAAACGTTCACCTTTGTAGATTTTATATTAATTTATATTTTATATTTATTTATTTTATATTTATTTATATTTAATTAGGTTTCTGCCAGCTCAGAAAAGTTGAAAAGAAAACATGCAGTGTCTAGATGTTTGTTTGAATATATTTTACATTGATAATGGCAGGCTGTAATGTCAATGATAAATTATAATGGCTGGGTCATTATCACCCATTTGGGGTCCAGCCTTGAAGAAGAGAAAAAAGGTGAGCTCATTATATGATTAAAAAAGGTGTTTATATGCACTACCATTAAGAAACTTAACCAAAATTAGTTACAGACGTTTAATTAAGACCCTATGAATCATATCAACATGTGTTATATGGGCATCCGATGTCACCATTAACATTTTGAGCAAAAGGTTAAACAGTAAAGAAATGTTTCCCCTTCTTTGCTCATATTTACCAAGGGTGCCATTATTAGTTTAGTGAATATTGTTTTTTTATGACATTCACATTTTATCTGAAACCATTTTGTCTTTTCTCCCTCAGGCAGTCCAGAAGGAGACGTCTCTTTTCCTCCTCCAGAGTGAACTTTGCTTCCTTGTTCCCAGTCTCATATCCGCATTACTCCTGGTCTCATACAGTGATTACTGTGGCCGTAAAGTTGCCATTGTTCCTCCTCTGGTGGGCGAAGCTCTGCACGCCCTGAGCTACGTCTTGGTCAGTAGATTCTCCTTTAGCCTCAATTACCTGCTCGCCTCCTCCTTCATGTCAGGCGTGATGGGCGGACCTCCCACTTTGATCGGCGGATGTTTTGCGTATGTCGCTGACCTCTGTGGGGAGGATCGAGAAGGTCAGAAGACAGTCCGAATGGCTCGGCTGGACATGATTTTAGGTGTTTTGACTGGCTTAGCCTCTCTCTGCACTGGATTCTTCATTAAAGCGGCTGGGTTCACCTGGCCTTTCCTCACAGCCGTCTTTCTGCATTTGATAAACCTGCTGTATGTGTTGGTGGTCCTGAAGGAGTCCTTGGTTCTTCCGATTTCTGCTGTTTCTACATCCAGCCCTTCAGCTTCTGAAGCCCCTCGACTGCGGCAGACTCAGGCTCTTACCACTCGACTGCAGGGTGTCTATTTGCTGTTTGCAGCCTCCAAACGGAGAAGGAACATAGTGCTGTTGCTTATGCTGGCTGCTTTTGCCTTTTTCAAGGTAATTATGACAATTCTCATTTTATTAAAGTTTCATTAGTCAGAGGGGCATATGTAGGGTGACCAGATTTTTCAGAGTGAAATATAAGATGGACTGATCAATTCAAATATGTGCGAAGAAGAGGTGCATCAGCATCAATCATTGTTGTTGGTGATTTGTTTTGTTTTGCACTTTCAAGATAATCATTTTATTTTCAGTTGATCATAAATGCCGAGCGTTCCTGGCTCTTTTTTTCACGTTGATGCATTTAATATTGAGAAAATGCATGTAATGGATGCAGACAAACATGGGCATTAAATATTTACTATACAGTTATGTTTATACTTTAGGTTGCTGTTGAACTATAAATATTAAAGCAGTGGCTGGCTGGCATAAAAACCTATTCAAAAATACTGTGCAATAAATGAGGCATCACTCACAAGTCAAAAATATTATGAGTATGTAATATACTACATTTATTTAGCAAGATGTTGCCCTCTGAATTTTTATTTTATTTTTTGCTAACAGTGAATGCTTTTCTGAGGTAATAGTGTGTTATTTACTAGGCACAATGCAAAATAAAAATCACAAATAAACATAAATACTGTGTATGCATGAATGTATAAGGAAACAGCATAGTACTGAAATGGCCTCACAGTGGCGCAGTGGGTAGCACGTTCGCCTCACAGCAAGAAGGTCGCTGATCACTGGTTCGAGCCTCGGCTGGGTCAGTTGGCCTTTCTGTGTGGAGTTTGCATGTTCTCCCTGTGTTGGTGTTGGTTTCCTCCGGGTGCTCCGGTTTCCCCCACAAGTCCAAAGACATGCGGTACAGGTGAATTGGGTAAGCTAAATTGTCCGTAGTGCATGAGTGTGAATGGGTGTGTATGGATGTTTCCCAGAGATGGGTTGCAGCTGGAAGGGCATCCGCTGCGTAAAACATATGCTGGATAAGTTGCCGGTTCATTCCGCTGTGGCGACCCCAGATTAATAAAGGGACTAAGCCGAAATGAAAATGAATGAATGAATGAATGAATAGTACTGAAATCATATAAATGCTCAGTCAGCATTTCAACTGTGACAAGACATCGGTAGAAAAACTTGTAAACAATATCACATTTACCTCAGGAAATCATTCACTGTTAGGACATTTTATGGAAACCACAAGATGGAAAAAAATTAAAAAGATCATTGTGACTTTTATCTCATTATAAAATTACGTTTGTGATATAAACTTGCAATTTTAATTGAAAAAAAAAAAGCCAGGGTTGTGAGCAATATTGAGAATTGTTACTTTTCTAGCAATACTGATTAAAAATTATTACATTTATTCTTCACAATTTCATATTAATATCTTGGGTTAAATGTCTTTGTTACAGTGTAGCTATTTATATAACTACTGAGTAATATTAATTAATTACATGTACTTGTATGGTTAAGATTAGAATGTGGGTTGGATTTGGGGTTCGTTATTTGTAATCGTGCGCAATTTTTGTAATTACTATAGTAAGTACATGGAAAGTGTATAACAAACAATTTAAAATAAAGTGTTACCATATTTTGCGATTCTTAGATATTCTGGGCATTCTAAACATTCTAAAAATAAAATTTACAATTACTAAAGTCACAATTAGTTTTTTATTACTCAGGCAATTATTATGTATTTATTTATTTTTTCATTTGAGTATTTTTCCTTTCCCAGGTAGCCCTTCAGGGTGGCTGGTCGATCTTCATCTTGTATGAGCTGAACACTCCTCTGTGCTGGAGTGAGGTGTTTGTGGGTTACGGCTCGGCTCTTTCCACTGCCATCTATCTGGTGAGTTTTGCTGGTGTGGCGCTGCTGTCCCGATGTCTGCCTGACGCCTACATCATCCTGCTGGGCCTGATGTCTGTGGCAGCCGGCCTCATCATGGCTGCGTTCGCAAAGACCACCCTGCTCATGTTTCTGGGTAAGACCGAGTTTGGAGGTCCTAATGGATGAATGGACGGGTGGACTATTTTCAGGTGAAACAATAGTGAATGTTTTATTCATTGCAGTGCGGTTGCCATTGCTGCTGTCCATCATGCCCACTCCTGTCTTACGGTCCATGATGTCCAAAATAGTGTCTGGATCCGAGCAAGGTAAAAATCCCAATGGAATATAATAGAGTTGGTTTTTAAGGCAACACACACTGCAGGTGATTATGGTTTAATAAAAAGACAATTAGTAATCACCATACGACCTCAAATGATTAATTGCATGTAAAATTACAGACATTTTTTGTATTACAATTTTTCTAATACAAAAAATGTTGTATTACAATATTGTATTAATTGGTATTAGAATATTTTAGAATATTTGCAGAATATTTGCATATTCTAAAATATTTAAACAAGGTATTGTTTAATTAAATAGGCCCTATTTTGCATACAGTTGTAGCACAAAAATCTGAATATTGGATGAGGTCAGGTGCAAAGATATTTTCATTTTCTTTGACATATTAGATTCAGATTTTTTACAGAGGGGATTTTGGGTAGCTCTTTTTATCAAAATGCGAAAACCCAGAATAAAATATGTTTTTACATTTGTTTTGTAGAATACAATTTTGTATATAATCAGGCAAATTATGTGTGAACATATCTCTCATGACAGATATTAGGAACACAAATATGAGTAAAACTGTGAAGTTATGTAAGTGTTGCTGTAGTGGTCCAGGAAGATAAAAAAAATTATTTTTAGAGAACGACATATAAAAATATGTATTGTAATTGAAATTTACAGATACAAACTGATAAAATATGACAAAATAAACATTTAAAAGTGCATTTAGGGCGTTTTCTTTACATTAACTAAGCCTAAATTTGTCAGGTACGTGAAAATAACTGTTTTTGTTTGCAGTGTGTCACCTTAAATAAATTTTATTTATTTAGTATTTTATTTATTTTTCATTATTTTGCACGTCATGCATTTAAAAAAAGTGCAGTATTCCCAATTCATGTGAACTTTAAATTTTAATGGCTATGTATGGTTGTGTCTTGCGGCTGTGTGTTTGTGTACAGGTGCCATGTTTGCGTGCGTAGCCTTTGTTGAGATGTTGAGTGTTGGAATTTCATTTACGGTGTTCAACAGTATCTACGCAGCTACACTCTCCTGGTTTTCTGGGTTCAGTTTCTTGTTGGCTGCAGGACTCACTGTTATTCCATCTGCCCTCATATGGTGAGTATCCCGCGTCTGTATTTATTCCTGAACTGGAACCATCATCATTGTGAAAACAAGTTTTATATAGTATATAAAAAACGTATTAGATGGCTCTCAGGAATACTTTATTCTGATTGGCCAATTATAACATTCCAAGGTATGTTATTCCCAGATAAAAACTGATTAAACTAATAACACAGGCTTAGCCAGGAACACTGCAAAAATATTTTCTTACTTAGAGGTGTTGTCTTGTTTTTAGTACAAATAAAAAAAGAAGTGAGTTTTTCATTAAAACAATCAAAATAATCAATAATAAAAAAATGTACTTGTTTTTTAGATTATTTATCTTACCCCACTGGTAGATTATTTAGCTTGTTTTAAGGATTTTAAATAAACTCACTTAATTCTAACTTGTTTTTTTTCTGAAAACAAGAAAATATTTTTTTTACTTATTTTTACTAATATTTTTTTTATGTAGAAAATGCTTCTTGATTAAAACACTTTGGACTAGAAACAAGACAAAACCTCTAAGTAAAAAAATCATTTTGCAGTGTACTACACATCTTTACCATTAGAGAATATATATTTATATACAGAAATGCTTATCTGTCACTTTGCTGTTTTTACTGTTTGGCACCATCTACTGACTGAATAATAATAAAAAAAGTAGATTATTGTAGGCTGCATCCAGCTGTGTTTTTTTATTTACTTTATTGCAAGTTTTACTTTTAATATGAGAGCTAGTAAAGTGTTACTTCATTTCTGTGCAATAAGCCAAATAATACATCCAGTCAGACTTCAGTCTTAATGGACACTATTATAGTACTTTAGTCTATGTGAACATTTTTTTAGTAATTCAGTTCCATATGCTGCTTTTTGTCTGAAGAGAACAGTAGAAATCTGAATTTCTAAATATTTTTTACACAGATCTTGTCATGTAATGGCAGGTCATACAGAACAGACAGAAAGTGATGTTTAGTACCTAAATGAATTGCTGTCCTTCACTTCAACACTGCCCTTTAAAGTGTGACTGATTTCTTTGAAGAAGTACAGTCTGTGCCAAAAGCAATTAATGATGTGAATGTGAACATTTTTATTGCTTGGACCACAGAACTTGACAAAGTGACAAAGGAATTTATTTTTTATTCCAATCTCATATATTTCTGTTAATCTATCCATCCATTAAAAAGTCTATTTACCTAAAATGCTGACTCTTTAAAATGTTTGTAGAGAGAAATTAAAAATAAATCCATATGATTTGAACATTTCAGTTTTCTGAGGAGACACAGTTGCTGTTTAAGACGAAGCTGTTTAATTATATACGCAATTTGAAATGTTTAATACTGTAAATCTCGCCTTTTAGTGTTATACTTTGTCTCCGTCTGGATGTTTATGAGGAATCCATCAAACTGACAGAGAGCATGGAAAACCACACAGAAATCTTGGAGCTACCACAATAACATGGACACTGGGAGATGATTTCCTCTAACTTTCTTGCATGACAACAGTGCCCTCTGGTGGAACGTTAGAAAACTGAGTTCGTTGGTGATTTATAAAATGCAATTCAAAGGCACTACTGGCACTTTGAGAATAAAAAAATGTAATCTAAACCGTTGTCTTGGATTTAACAAATATTCAAGGACCACGAATGCAAGTCTTTTTTTAGTTACTGATGAAAAATGCCTCTATCTCTATCAAGGGTGAGTAACAGTAATTTTGTTTTTTTGAGTGAACTATCTTGGAATTAGAAACTCTTACCCGAATATTGACACTCTACGTTTCTTTTTGGGTCCTGCATAAATGCTACTTTACAGTTAGAAGAAGAACAGCTTAAAAACTGTCATTCTCTTTTGTGAAAATGACCAAAGTATTTTGTACAAAAATGTTTTTATTTGTATTTATCATTTTTTTCATGTAATAGTATGCATGCTTACAAGAGGATATAAAATGTTGCATTTGGATTTTTACATTGCTCATTAGTTAATTATAATATAGGCTATACATTTTTTAAATAGTATGTGTGTGAATGAGTGTGTTGCAGCTGGAAGGGCATCTGCTGCGTAAAACATATGCTGGATAAGTTGGCGGTTCATTCTGCTGTGGCGACCCCAGATTAATAAAGGGACTAAGCCGAAAAGAAAATGAATTAATTAATTAATTAATTTTTAAATAAAGCCATTTGTAAACCTTAAGATGTCTCTCTTTCCTGTTATAGAGAAGTAAAAATTTCCCTTTAAAAGATATGTAAAACATGGCACATTTGTAAGTACATATTAAAAATGTAAGTAAATGGATAATAGATGACTGTGTGTGTGTGTGTGTGTGTGTGTGTGTGTGTGTGTGTGTGTGTGTAATGAATATTGAGCATTTATTTCCTTATGAAGTGGTTCATGATGTCAATGGGCAGTGGGAAGACGATGGTGGAGTTCTTCTCGGCAGCGATGGTGTTTAGGGTTTGGAGGTATCTGAGCTGAAGTGCAGATGGAGATTCTGCGATCACCAGAGATGCCTCCTTTAGAGCCCTGGATGCGTTCATCTCTCCCTCTGCTGCAATAACCTGCATTATCACAAACCATTAGTGTGTGGCATCAGAGCCAATGCACATAGATTTTGTATGGGCAAGTAAAACATAAGATGTGTAATTATGATGGTAAATTAAGTTATTAAATATGTAATACTGACCTTTGCTCTTGCCTCACGGGTTGCCTCCGCCTCAGCTGCCATTGCTCTCTGTAGCTGCTGTGGCAGTTTAACATCTTTAATCTCCACCCGCTCCACCTTGATACCCCATGAATCTGTGGCCTCATCTAGAGTCGACTACAGCAGGGAGGAGTAATATTAAGCAAGCTTCTGGTACATACTTGAAAACAGACCTGCATTTAGATCATTCATGCACAATTCAGGGTGCCATTATTTCATTTTCCACATGACACTCACCTGCATACTATGGGAGATGCCTTCTCTGTCCGAAAGGACTTCAGCAAGGTTCTTGGTTCCTAGGACGTTCCTCAGGGTGGTCTGGGCCAGTAGACGGGTGGAGTAATCCGCATTGGAGACATTGGCCACTGAGGCAACGGGGTCATTTACTCTGAAGTACACAACACCATCCACTGAGACTGTCACTGAGTCTTTGGTCAAGATCTAATGGGAAACAAAAAAAGAAGTGGCATATTAATATATAAACATATTGATCATTAAGGTATACAACAGTTGACTGACAATCTGAGGAAAGGTTTGCTCTCTATTATGTCAAAGAATCTTTCACTTAAAGATTCATTGAGTTTTTGAGGAGAAAACAATTAGGAATTGATTGCATCCAAAATCATTTAGGCTACCCTGTTCAGCTAATATTTTAAATTTTATGTTTGCATAATCTTTTATGGGCGTCACGGTGGCGCAGTGGGTAGCACGATCACCTAACAGCAAGAAGGTCGCTGGTTTGAGCCTCGGCTGGGTCAGTTGGCATTTCTGTGTGGAGTTAGCATGTTCTCCCCGTGTTCGCCTGGGTTTCCTCTGGGTGCTCTGATTTTCCCCACAAGTCCAAAGACATGATGTATAGGTGAATTGGGTAAGCTACATTGTCCATAGTGTATGTGTGTATATGAGTGTGTATGGATGTTTCCCAGTGTTGGGTTGCAGCTGGAAGGGCAACTGCTGCGTAAAACATATGCTGGATAAATTGGCGATTCATTCCGCTGTGGCGACCCCAGATTAATAAACGGACTAAGCCGAAAAGAAAATTAATGGATGAATAATCTTTTATGTGAAGTGAAATTAGACCAAATTTGTACATATACTATAGTATTTGTACAAGCTTATAAATGAGGGAAGTATGCCATTTCAGATGCAGCTAAGTCTTAATTAAATTCAGTGCCTATCTGCTATTTTTATCAAACTTTGAGAAATGACTTGCCCATAAAGTTCTCACATTTGGAATTGTATTAGCATTTTTCTTACTATTGTTAAGGGTATGCTTTGTATTTTATATGTTTTTAAAAAAGCATAATATTTTTTTGTAATTCTTCATTTCATTTTCATCTCAGTTTCATTAAGAAACTAAACAAAGTTATTTCTTTATCGAGTAATTTCACAAAACTTGAAAATAGCATAGGCTACACTTATTAATCCTCCATAAATATGAATAAATAGAGTAGCCTAGTATATAATATTCCAAATTCAGCCTCACACTTGTTCATACCTTTTCATTTATGGACGAAAGCTAGCATAATCCTGATAATTGATTCACTGAATCGTTCACGAATACGATTCGTTCGCGAACACTGATTCACTATGGAAGGACACGTTTTTTGAGCATTTTACGTTTTTGACTTCGTGCTACTCGTTGGCGAAGCTAAGCATTGAGTAATCGGCTATTTAGTTCGTTAAATGTGAGTTTACTAAATAGTAACTTCTTGATTGTTGCGTATTTGTATTTTACCTCTTGGGGAGGTATGTCAAAGGACACAGTTCTCAGATCCACTTTGATGAAGGAGTCCGTACAGGGGATAACGAAGAAGATTCCTAAACACAACAGGTAACGTAAGATTTTTAATTATAATTGTTATTTGATTTGTGCTATACACATAGATTCATAATTATCCGAAACTGACTCCTACAGGAGTTTGAATTTGTAGGCCACATTCTCAAGTTCCGAGGCCTATAAAATGTCCTCAGCAGATGTAAACAAATGGCAGCCAGTACATTTCAGAGGATCTTTGGCAAATATTGATTTAGACCAAAGCAGGTGTTACTCCTGTATTTGTTTGTTGAATGTAAGATCTCTGAGAAACTTGCAGTGTACGTTTTCTTTTTTTGTTCAAGTGATCCTGTTTACCTGGTCCTTTGGCTTTACGGGCTGTTATACGGCCCAGCCTAAATATGACAGCACGTTCATACTCCTTCACAATCTATAAAAGAGCAATGAAAAACATCAAATGGGTTATAAAACATTTCAACACCAGCAGGTGTAAAATATTCAGGCATGAGATATAACTTACTGTTATAGCAAGACAAAATTAAACAAAAAGGGTTTATAATTATAGTCAAATAGAGGTAAGAAATCATAAAATATTGATTTAGAGTTTAATTTTTAATAAATTTGTTTTATTGTTAAGCAAGTAATGGGCTGCTGATAGATACAAAAGTCCCATTAACAAAAACACACTTTTCTTTTTTTTCTTTTTCAGAATATTTCTAAATATATGTCTCACTGATAGTAAAATAACATTGGTCTCAGTAAATGTAATATTTTTTTATGTTTTTTTTTAATTCTTTTTTTATTATGGCTCATACCTTTATGCTTATAAAGATGCTGATTGGAAATACCAAGATGCAGAAAAATGCTGATATAATAACCAGGATCCACCCACAGCAGCCCAGACTTCCATCATTTTCACCTGTGACCACAGAAAAGAGTGTGATTCTTAAGAACAGAGCATGCTGTTTAAAAACATGTCAAATTGATTAGTTGTGTAACAGAACACTGTATTGTTATATTCAGGGTTTACATCATGGCATCATTTGACACTTCACATAAAATCTATGCTGTGTTTTATCTAAAAAATCTCAACTCCATCTTAATTGAATAATCTTGTTTGGTCATTTTGTCTGTCGCAAATAACAACTTTTCTTACTTAGTTTTAGGATGACCAAAAAAAGCATTAAAGAATGAAGGCCTGTTCACACAGTTTATATAGTATAGTAAACATGTAGTTCTAAAAAATCATAATTATAAAAGAATAGCAGCAATTGTTCCAATATTGTTTGATATACTGTCAGAATGTCTTTCCCCGTTGATGAATAATAAACAAGAATATTGATAGGCAACTAGTTAATCTATCCAGCATTACAAAACTCAAGCACGCTTATTATAATTAGAGTGGTATTGTTAGTTCCTGCAGATGCTAATATACATATTATAGTTCTTGTTTTTGTAATGAATGGGCCTAAAATGATAGTTCACCCAAAAATAAAACACTCAAAAATAAAATGTGCTTTTTATTTAGCCTCAGGCCATCCAAGATGTAGGCTGACTTTAAATGTAGAACATTAAAAAAGCTGACATTATGGACCTTTTATATTGCATTTATAAAACACAAGTCAACATTATTGTGAGCCCAAAAAACCTATACAGGCAAAACAAAATAAATAACTGACTACTGAAGATACGATAAAATCTATTGAAGCGAAACGATTGGTCTGTGCAAGAAACTGAACATTATTTAAAACATTATTACCTTTAATCCACAGCCTCAGGCAGATGATCTGAACTATTGTCCTGTTTGTTTACTAATCATTTGTGTTCAACAGCTCTGGATGAGCCAGTGCACCAAATTGAACTAACATTTCTGAAAGAGTTTGTGGCTGGAGTCAGCAGATTCTCATGTTACTCAATGAAAACTCAATTTCAGGCGTGCCTGATTTGCTTTTGCTTGTAATGAGTCTATGTACCAGTGTACATGATAATCCCATAACGCTGGCTCATTCGGCACTTCAGCATTGACTGAACCAAGGAAACATTTACAACTTTTGCTGAAAAACTGATGATCTGGTGAGAAGTGTACACTCAAAAAAATTACATTTGCTGATTGTTCAGACTACTTATTTAAAATAAGCTGAAACAACACAATCCTTGAGGGTTTTTTTTAGGGGGGGGGGCTAAATTGTTAACTTAATTCCCTCATCTTGTTCCAACACACATCAATTGTGTGGAACCAAGCATTTTTTTATAGTGGATGCAAAAAAAGAACCATAAAAAAAAGGTAAAAAAAAAAAAAAAAAAATATATATATATATATATATATGTGTATATATATAGTTTCCAGTGGTTTATATAAAATGTATGAAGTTGAATGTTTATTTTACATGCTTAAGACATAAAACAGTTGCTTTTCATATTATCATATGGTGATTTACTTAAATAATTGCATAACGTTACATTACAGTGTGATTACATAAACTGTTTTTTAAAAGAACCATTTCCCAATTAATAGATTTGTTTTTGCCAAGGCTATGGATTACAGATAATAAGGTTGTAAATAATGCTCAGTTTTTTGCACAGATCAATCACTTCATATGATCTCAATGTATTATTGTCAGGAATCACACAAATTATTATTTTTGCCTGTATGGGATTTTTGTTTCTCAAAGTGCTGGTAGCGTTGCATTTTATGCAGTTTATTACAGTTTCAGCTTAAAAACTAAAATAATAAAGTCATCTGCATTTATATGGCCTAAGGTCGATCTGAGGTAAACTAATGGCAAATATGCATTATTGAGCGAACTATCTCTTTAACTGTTGTCAAGCTTCAAATTATAATTTTATGCAGTTAATTTTGTTTGCAGAGATTCTAAATTTCTAGAAACTTATACATTACACTCACCATGATCAATCTGTAATTTACTTTACCCAGAATAGAAGCACTTTGCAATAAAACATTCAATACCACCCTGGCCTTAACTGGATCAATGGTTTTTCAGATAAATGTCATCAGGGAGACTCTTTTTGTCATAAATCAGCTCAGGGTTGTCCTTTATCAGTGGGTGGGTGAAAACTAATCCACAGACCATCCCAGTTACATACTATTTACGTAAGTTGTAAGTTGGATAAGGCTAAAGGCTACCGTTTATTTTTTCACACACTCTGCACATCTAGCAATTTGCAACTTGGCGAAAGCAACAGTACAATACATGTGTAATACAGCTTTACATATTATGACATTTGTAATTGTGATTTTGAATTTTTTTTATTTGGTTAACAAAAAGGGCCTCGCGGTGGCGCAGTGGGTAGCACGATCGCCTCACAGCAAGAAGGTCGCTGGTTCAAGCCTCGGCTGGGTCATTTGGCATTTCTGTGTGGAGTTTGCATGTTCTCCCCGTGTTCGTGTGGGTTTCCTCCGGGTGCTCCGGTTTCCCCCACAAGTCCAAAGACATGCGATATAGGTGAATTGGGTAAGCTAAATTGTCCGTAGTGTATGTGTGTGTATGGATGTTTCCCAGTGATGGGTTGCAGCTGGAAGGGCATCCACTGCGTAAAACATATGCTGGATAAGTTGGCGGTTCATTCAGCTGTGGCGACCCCAGATTAATAAAGGGACTAAGCCGAAAATAAAATAAATGAATGAATGTTTAACAAAAAATGTATTAAAATTATATTAATAATTTTTTTAAATAAATAAAATATTTTACCATGATTTTGAGAGGAATAAATAGTCTTTCAATAGTTTTTATAACAAAAAGTGTAATTTTGTCAATCATATTAACAATCCATATTAATGAACTCGATTTAAACTTAAACAAGAATGAATTGTTATTTTACACTTCATACTTTGCCATTATACTTCAAATCATTTGTCAACAAGAAATGTTTAATACATTTTTAATCAAACTTCTTTAAAACTATTTTATATATTTCAATTTAAATAATACAGGCCAGTTGAGCATGCTGTTCAATTTTTTACACTCACTAACACGCACATGTATAACACCGAATGACAATGGCACCAAGGCCGTCTTTTACGACCTGTCTGTTACTCTCATTTAAGAGAAATATTAACACGCGTGTTTAGATTTTCCACAGTTTACTTGAGTTCATATGCAGTGTTCAATCATGATTCAATTCATGGTAATGACTCACTCTTTATTGTGTAATAAAGTCAGTCGCATTCCGAGCACGTCTTCTCAGATCTGCTGTGATTATTGAAATCAATCCCAAAACCACAATGTTGATGTTGAACATGAGTAGTTAAAAATAGGGCACATTTTGCCAACCCAACATCAACATACAGTATTATTACAAAACTCGGGATACGTAAAGTAAATATTAAATCAGATTTTTGCTGTTCCGTTACACATCAAGCCGTCATGTTTTAAATAGCCCTTTCATTTCTCCTCTTTAGCTTCCCTATATTGCAACAGACTATTTGCATGCAACAGCATTAACTTCCAACTTCATGCTGATTTTATCTGACTAGGAATACTAAAACTATCACCAATAGCCTTTTTATACATACAATAGGCTTTATTTCTTTCTTTGTCTTTCTTGTGTACGTACATTTGTCAACTTATCTGGTAAATCGCTTGCTTTGCAAACCAGACACATTCAAGTTATATAAATGATTCTAACTGATGATAGTTGAAGATCATAACCTTATGTTCTATAGTAGTTTTAGTTAAGACAATTACTTCATTATATTCTCAACATATTAAAGTCACAGTTGAGGGACAGAGAGAAAGAGTAAAGTCATCTTACTAATTAGATTCTGTTTGCTCTGGGGTCCTCGTTCCATATCAGATTCCATTTCCATGTAGTTGTGTTGCTACGCAGGTTTTGCAGAAGACTGCTTGCTTTATGAGTTGCAGAGAGATGTATTTGTACTGTCATAACACTTCCTGTGAAGGGTGTGTCTTTGTGTACAATGCAATTATAAAGATCATTTACAGACCCTAATGGTCATATGACTCCTTGCACTGCATAAAATCAATATCAAGTTAATGTCAATGTTAATGAAGCAGTTTGGATGAGTGTGATTTCTCAGACGCTTCCGCTGTTTTTAGTTTTATTCTTCAGCTATCAAGCCAGTGTGCTTCTGTAAACATTTACAACTGGTTTTTAAAAGCATTTCATTGTTGTTGTTGTTTTTATTTATTTTTTATGAATGAATTTGCATTTACAGTTTAAAGCAGTACATTACCCCTTCCCCATTGAAAGAGAAGGAAAAAAACAAAACAATATATATACCTACACATATACACATATGTACATGCATGCATATATATACACATAAAAGTTATAAAAGAAAAAAAATCATTGTTTTACTATTAAAGTAAAACCAATAAAAGATTAAAATGACAAAAAAAAAAATCTGATCGGTAAATCAGGTAAATAAGATTGTCTTATTTATGCATTTATTTTTGTTAGGCTAAATGTAAATTGACACATTATTATGTACCGTTTAATGCATTTTTATGACCTGTACTGTATCTAGTCATGGTGTGCATACAGGAACTCCTAGGTCTTGCATAAAGTAAAACAAAGGTCAAGTGGAAACTAGTAATCACAGGAGTCTCATGACTTGTGACGTGGAAACAAATACTAATCACGATTTCCCTCCTGTTATGTGATCAAAAGTATGGGCAGGATCAATGTCAGAATAATATGTAATATCTGATTTTAGTTACCTGAACAAGAACCAGCAAACTGAATATTGACTTAAAGGTTTTTTTTTTTTTTAACCATCAAAAATGATAAATGTATAAGATACTTAAAGACATGTAAGATATTTGTACTAGAAAAATAACACAAAATATTTCAGTACGAGCATCATTTTTGTCTTTTTTTACAAAAGTTAACCAAGTTGCTTTTGTAGTCATTCTGGAAAGTCCTTTACTGACATGACATCCGCTGCCAACCAAACAATTCAGAGTAAAGGGAAACCACAAAGAAATTCTAGGAAAAAAAAAAAGTTTTATTTCGTTATGATGTTAAAACACACTAGACTACCATAAACCTACCATATTCTTTTATACATTTTATAAAATATAATGGAAACAAATGTGAGTACCGCAGACTCCGGGTGCTGGATCTACACATTGTATACATGCAAAATTCATGGTTCTGACCTTAATCTCAGCAAAATTGCACAACAGTGTAAAATCGGTTACACTAAAGTCACTTTGGAGTTGGCAAAGCAACTCTATCAGTTCCTATAGAGAAGTTTGCAAGGTAACAGGGAAAAATAAAAACCAGACCAGCTACAGTACAAAGAGCAAACATCTAATTTACCCATTCAAAGGGTATGTACAGTATTTGACAGACATTAAAAAAAAAAAAAAAGTAAGTTAACACACTACTTTCATGATTCAGAAAAAACAAAACAGTATAGTAAACTTTTGATACCCACATTTTCACAGTTCATCTACTGGTGTATATTAAAAAATCATTTCAGTATTCATTTTTCAACATTGTCATGATGCTTAAAGTTAAGTTCTAATTACTTCTAAAGACAAAAAAACTAAAGGATATTATTTATTTATTTCATTCATTCAAATACATGTGACAAGCAGTCCAGTCCTCAATAGTCAATCAAAATGATTTTCTGCTAATTCGTAGCACCAAACCACACATTTGGTAGTTTGTATCTTTTATACAGGAAATAGTTTCACACATTCCTTGGTTGCATTTTTTTTTCCATATGCAAATTACTGCCAGCCCAGTGAAGGGTGCAGGCCTGGTTGTAGGGGGAAGCTTGAGCCAGCTGCTGCTGGGTAGTTTGGGAATCCATTTGGCTGAGGGTAACTGTCCAATGCTGATGCTGAGTGAGCCTGAAATCACAACCAAAACAAGCATTAGCATTTAAAGTAGTGCAATCATAATAGCAGAGGCTCCTTTATTACAGAGCCACAGCCCTAGAAGGATGAATGGATGGAAATCTTTTTTTAATCTAATAATAGAGACAATTGTCTGTTACCTGCAAAAGAGCAGACTGCATGGCAGAGTTGTGTAGACCAGAGAGGGCAGCAGGAGACGCAGTGCTGGAGAAGCCGGTCATTCCTGGAGGAAAAGACAGCAATCCTGGGAAACCTGCCCCTCCAGGGGCCTGAAGACTTCCAGTCAGCCTGAGTAACACAATACAGAAGGCTATTAACAGTGTACAATTTTAATGGTTATCTTACAGTCATAAAATGATAGCATTTGTCAAGCAGCTTCTAGTTTTGTTTCTCCAACTTATGTCATTTGTCTTAGGTCAATTTATAGTGATGTAAGAATTGAAGAAATCTGTACTGGAAAAGAAGACAAAGAATTATGGTTCTACTGATCATTTTACAGTGTAGTGAGCATATGCTCTGTGTTTTATTTTAGAAGTTGCTGTTGGTTTTGTGGTCATTCTGGAAATCTGTGACATCCACTGCTAACCAAACTATTTAGAATAAAGGCAAACAATAAATCAAGTCTAAGAAAAGAGCTTAATTTCATTATGATGTGAAAACATACTAGACTAACAAAAACCTACCTTATTCTTTTATACATTTTATAATATATATATATATATATATATATATATATATATATATATGGAAACAAATGTATCACAGACTCTCTTGGTACAGAATGCAACATTTATGGTTCTGACATTAATATCAGCAAGAATTGCACAACAGGCTTTCAGTGAGCCTAAGTAACGCATTAAGCAGCAATATGGAAGGCTATTAACAGTGTACATTTCTAACTGTTATCTTATGGTCACACAAAGATAGCATTTGCCAAGCTTCTAGTTGCACAATCTGTTACTAAATTCAAAGGGAACTGTGGGACCATACTGGACTCCGTATCTAGACTTAAAAATAATCAGTTACGACCATAAAATACTCTTGGGGTTTTGGTTTACTTTGACAGTTTTAGCATACCTTTGAGGAAGGCATGTCACTCTCATTATATGAAGCACTGAAAAGTACGGACCTTGGACTTTGCAAGAGAGCATATCAACTACAAAAAAGGGAAAGTTCACCCAAAACTGGCAATTCTGTCATCATTTACTCAACCTTCACTTGTCACAGACCTGTTTGAGTGTTTTTTTCTCTTCAGTTGAGTACAAAAGAAGATATTTTGGAAAAATGTTAGAAACCTATAAACATTGACTTCCATAATGAAAAAAAAACAAACAAACTTTAAAAGTCAATGGTTACAGGTTTCTAACATTTTTCAAAATATCTTTTTTGTTGTGTCCAGGGATGCTCAAAGGTATGGGGGAACTATTCATTTGACAGATCCTAAACCTAGTACTCTGCCTTACTGATTGCTGCCTACATTGGTCTTCTAAGGAAGCATTATAACCCAGATGGAACTACAAAATTGACTGTGTAATTGTTTCCAATATAAATTTTCCATTAACATGCTGCTTTGCTTACAGTGCAATATTCTAACATTAACAATTATTCCACAATAAAACTTAACATGTAGTGGATATAATAGTCCATTTGTGAATAGATTGATTTCACAGAGATGGGTTGCAGCTGGAAGGGCATCCGCTGCGTAAAACATATGCTGGATAAGTTGGCGGTTCATTCCGCTGTGGCGACCCCGGATTAATAAAGGGACTAAGCCGAAATGAATGAATGAATGAATAGATTGAACTACCATCCCACAGAGTTTAATGCCAACAGACAGTGAAAATAGAAGTAAAGAGTCTAAAGCAGGGATGGGCAAACTCTGTCCTGGAGGGCAGGTGTCCTGCATAGTTTAGTTCCAACTTCCTTTAACACATCTGCCTGGATCTTTCTAGTATACCTAAAAAAAGCTTTATTAGCTGGTTCAGGGGTGTCTTATTAGGGTTGGAGCTAAACTCTGCAGGACACCGACCCTCCAGGACAGAGTTTGGGCACCTCCTGGTATAATCAAACCTCTCTACCTAATACTATTATACCCATTATTATTACCCTACTTATTATAACCACATAAAACATGCTAAGTAATTAGGCAGAAGGAAAAAAACATACCCAGCCTGTCCAACCAGAGCAGGGTTGAAGTTAGAGCTGAATGCAGAGGCGAATCCTGGAAGCACAGGAGAAGAAGAAGGGACTCCTGCTGCGGCAGCTGCTGCGACTGCTGCCTGGAGAGGTGCAACAGTGGCCACTGAGGAAGAGGCTCCTGGAATGCCCATTAAAGATGACAGCACAGGACTTCCTGCTGCAGGGGGCCCTGAGCCTCCAAATCCTGGGAAAGCATGGTTTGGGCCAGGAGGAAGACCCGGGAACACAGAGGGAGCTGTTGTTAATCCAAGGCCAAAAGGGGTGTGCGAGGGAGCACTAGAGTGAGCCAGGCCAGTATATACAGATGAAACAGGAGGAGTAGGAGTGGAGGGGGCAGAAATGGAGGACTGAGCACCAGGGAAAGGAGACATTGCTGGAAAATGTGGAGCAGGACTACTTCCAGAACGAGAGCCTAGAGCTGAGGGCAGACTATGGAGTAAATTAGACTGCGGTGAGGGAGAACCATGGGCCATACCCACAGGTCGGGCAAGGACAGCAGAGTTAGGCATTACTAGAGAGCTAAGAGAAGGCGTGCCAGAGCGTGAGGGACCTTTGAATGCGGAAGGAACAGGACTGTTGCTTCCACTACCTCCACCATGCCGGGCCATGGAGCTGGTGTGCTGCTCATTAAAATAAGCTCCTGCAGGGCTACCAAGGGCTGCCTGGGAGGTTAGTCCAGGAGAGGGCTTAGGGCTACCAACACCCTGCATGCTGGGAACAGATTGTCCAGGGGTGAGAGCAGACATCCCTGAAGGTGTGTAACTACGGATAACTGAATGTGGCTGAGTAGAGGGAGTGCCAGGGTACAAAAGTGCTGACTGGGGATCAGAGGAAGGTGGGTAGCCCTTTTTTGAGGGTAAACCCATAGCTCCATGAGTAGTCATGGAGTCACCAGTTGCCCTGGGAGTAGGTGTGATGCCACCAGAAGGTGTATCTGAGCGGGGCGCATTGTGGAACGGAGAAGGTGGGATGCTTGTACTTGGCCCGGGTGTACTACATGGTGTTCCAGATGGTGTATGACTTTTGATGACTGAAGGGGTGTTTCTACCAGAAGGAGGCATACCGGGAAATGGAGAGGGAACTGGTGTAGTGTGGCCACTGGAGTTAGAGGCAACTTGGGGCGAGCCAATTGGAACTGGAGGCCCTTTGATAACTGAGGGAGATGGGGCAGGAGTGGGGGAGGGGGTCACAGGATTCTGGGATGGTACCATGCCAGGGAAAACTGGAGTGATTGGTGTAGTTGGCTGAGGCTGGGAGGTGACTGGAGTAGATGGAGTGGAACCACGAGGAGAGATAGCAGGTGTGCCAGAGATGTTGGCCGTTGGGTTTTGACTAGCAGGTCGGCTGTAACCTAAAAATAAAAACAGTCAGCACAAAATAAAAAATCTGTCCCATCAATCAAGACACGGAATCACATGCATCTAAGTGTATTAGTGCTGCAGTTAGATGATTCATTAGAAAGCAAATTCTCCCAATCCACAAGCTGACCCATAATATCCACAATGCAGCAGAGCAAGCATTCATGCTTTGAATTAGAAGTGGTACTTCCTGCCTCTAGAAGACCAACATCCTGCAGAGTTTAAACCAGCTGCAACACACTTTTCGGAAGATTCTAGAGTCTTAAAACCTTGATTAAATAGATCAGGTGTATAATTAAAGTTGGAGCTAAACTCTGCAGGACAGTGGGCTTTCAACAACAGATTGTTGTTGCTTTAAAAACTGACTATACAACACAATTCCCCCTTGTGATGAAATGAACCAACTAAAGTTGTTAATAACCTGTATTGAAGCTTTAAAAACATACAACTGCAAGTTCCTTAAAAAACTTTTAAACTCAGAACACTTTTTTCACACTTCTATTTCAGAAAAATCTAAAATACTGCTTAGAATGTAATTCTAGACTTTTTTTCTCTCTATAATCAGTCACAGCAAGCAGAAATAACCATATTAGCTTGGTTAGATCAGTAAAGAAAACCTGAAGAGAGTTTTAAGCATGATCATAATGCATGCTATAGATGCTGCAGGCAGATTTAGAGCATGCCGTGGTGAGGTAGCAGCTACAGACAGCATTGTCATCAACAACTGTTAAAGGCAGCAAACAGCGCTAGCGACAGCAACTGCATGTTGTACCTGCCAAATTGGGAGTGGCTCGGTAGGGTGGGGGTGGCACACTGGCAGTGATGACCCCACCCACTGACACCAGACCTGCGTTGTTGTATGCACCTAATCAGCATCCGGAGAAGAGGGTAAGAACATTCTCCCTCAATTTACTTTGATATTGCACACAGACTCATTGCTGGAATATACATTGTAACAATTTATCAACACTTATTTTTTTTCCCCCGCATATTATGGAAATCAAACTACTCTTCTTATTTTCTTATCTGAAGAAAATGGGTCTTACTTGGAGCAATGGTTGCATGGGGGCGGCATGGCGGGATAGGGTATGGCACAGGCCTGTGTGGATTGTACGATGAGGGGGACTGTTGGAAAAAAAGAGAGAATTATAGGTGTTGTTAAAGGGCATACAAATCTGTATCATACAAATTTTAATTGGTTAAAAAAAAAACAACTACACACCGGTTTGCTTGGTCCAATGATGCGTAGAGCGATGCCCTTGTCTTCAAGGTTTGCATCCTCTCCCTCCTTTTTTGCAGGAATTCCCTTAAAAGTCCCAATACAATCCACAATGAAATTAAAAGATTTACATCTGACAATATGTATTTAAAAATATTAAGTAAATCAGCTCACAGGGAATGTTCCTGTAACCTGGCTGGGTTTGCCCTTAGGATAAGGGTTCCCTGGGATCATCCCGCAGGATGAAATCATTGCAACTGGAGCTTTACATCCCACCTTACACACCTAAACAAATTATTAACATATATTTTTTTTTAATAAACATGTACAAACTTTTTATACTAGAAATAGTGAATCCTGTGTCATTCTAAACCCTGGTGTAAATCAATCACATTGGTTATCACATTGACACTGTTTATAAGTTATTTGTTAACAATTTACCCTGGGACATTCATGCTCGTTTCACAATGTACAATACTAAACCTTGTGTTAATGGCCTTATTTTTCCTTATTATAATTGTTACTATATGCTGCCAACTATAAACTCGAATGTTCCATCAGACACTGAAATGACTTTATAGAACATACTGCAACTCTTTTCACCTTGCATATGTAAGGGTTAAGAGCACAATAGCTTCAGAGCAGGGTTTCATAAAAAACAGGGTTAAAACTGTGTTTAGGACAACAATAACCCAGGGTTAAGCACAGTGTGAATGGCCCTTTTCATTCAATATAGTCTGGAATTTGCTCAGTTTGTAAATCCCAACAAATGAGAACGTTTCACCTGTTCTAGGATTCTTCTTGCACGTTTCTTCTCAGAGAGGTGAATACGGAACGCGTCTTCCACAGGACGGTAGTTTTGGGCATCAGAAATATTTCTGTATAGTATAAATAGCAGGATTATATTTGACTTGTTGAATATTTGCTGTTGTGTGTAGAGTGTAACTGCAGTAGAGCGTAACTTACAAAGCTATGAGTTCCAATACTATAATTCTGTCCTTTGAAAATGTGAAGCAATTAAGGATGTTTGCAACCTTCGTCGTTGGAATTGCAACCATTTTCTGCAAGAGAAAAATGTTATGCATGCAAGTAAGATGTTTCTCATCTCATCTACCGAGATTAAGAATTAATAAAACCAAAAAGAAGCAGAATTCTTACATGTTGCAAGGCTTTGACTGCTTTTATTTGGGGCTCGGCCCAGGAGAAGTACTTCAAAATGTCTATCACCTGAAGAAGCACATTAGGCCGGTAAACACATGGAAAATACTGCAGAATTACAGTTACACCATGTTATTATGTCAACACACCTGTTCACTGGAGAAATACCCATGAACCTGCTCGATAGCTTTGATTCGTTGATCTGTCAAAACACACTTCAAAACAAAGAAAAATATAGCATTATCCTCTTACATTAAACACAAATTCAATAATCTTAACTGATCACCACTGCCTCCTACCAGAACACACCAACACGCATATATTCTTTATTTCTCGCAGACATTTATATAAACATGCATACCTACATAGGACAAAATATGCTGCAAATATATTTACCTTTCTGATTTCGTCCAAGACGATGTCAAATGATTTCTTGTCCATCTTCTCTGTCGATGCTCTGATCACTGTATTGATTACCAATCTATCCTACAGCATCTCAAAGACAATCCTTCATTCACCTGCTGGAGGGAAACTAACTATAACTGTTAGAATGTCACAGCACCGAGGTTTGAATTCATCAACTTTTGTGCATATAGTCTATCCTTTTAGTGTATCCACAATCATTTCGTTGAGGTGCAGCAAGTACAACGGAAGGCTGGTGGTCTCTTTAAATGAAGGCTGGCATCATTGACGTGAGGAACAACAATAGCCCAGTGCTAAATCCACATACTGCCCGAATTCATCATTCTTTATCTATAGGCACGTCTTTTATCATGTTTGTACATGTACAGTTTTTCGCCGGATGACTGACGACCATAGTTCGCGCGCTATTTTAGTTTATTTGGATATTTCGTCGCTGTTTGTTGGGGGTTTAGCACCGATGCTAAAGCCTGCAGTTCTTCTGCGACTGTCTTTGTCAGGACCCCGATTAGAAAGAGTCTACTTGTAAATACGCCTTAGGAAAATGTTTTATTTTTAGTGTATTGGTTGTTTGTAAATTGTTCGTTTGCTATTATTCATATAGTACTTCTACATATAATACACAGTGACGGTTGCTTGTGAAAAGAATGTACAAATTAGGTTTGTATAAAAGCATTGTAATGAGACAGTTAAAATAAACTGATGTTATTAATTTGATTTCAAAAGTAATATTGATAGAATACAAATTAAAAACAATTTAGTGGCTTCACAGAGTGAAGTCTTGAATGAGTTGAATGAATTATTTTTCAGACAGGCGCATTATTGGACACCTAGGCGGAAGTAATCGTTCATGTATACTATGCTCTAGTTCTGTTATTCACTTTTATGTTAAAAGAAAAATGGACCGATTTATGTGGACAAATGGTCTCCTGGAGATGAACGAAACGCTAGTAATCCAACAAAGAGGAGTAGGGCTTTACGACGGGGAAGACAAGGTATTTTGCTCGTAATGTTAGATGGTTGTGTATTCAGCTGAAAGTTAGTAAATGACAACCATGTGAAACACCGGGATGAAAATGAAGTAGATGATGTTTACAGTTGAACACAAATATATTTTAGAACATGTTGCTTTGCTATTGCGTATTCGGTTGTTGCGATAATACTTAAAGACTCGTGAAGGCAATGTTAAGATTTGTGTTTACTCGATTTTAAGTTTTCTAATTCCCTATTTCCCCACTGACAGGCTAAACTTGATGTTGGAGGAGTTGTATTAAGCACCCATCGCCTTCTCTGGAGAGATCAGAAGAATCATGTAATGTCCTTTTCATCGCGTTTTATAGTCTGCTTTTAAATGAAATCTTAAACAGTATATAAAGTCAATAGTTTGTCAAACTTTATTTCTGCTTTAAAATGAGAGTGTGGTGTATTTGCTTACACTTTTGACATCTCTTGTTGTTTTGCAGGAATGCTGTATTTGCATCCCCTTGTCACAGGTCATATTCTTTGAGGAGCAAGCAGCAGGCATTGGAAAGAGGTGACTGCTATTACCGTTATACCAACAATATTTCAACCATTAATCAGTTATAAATGTTTGCTGTGAGCGTTTTAGTGCACTGGAAGAATTGTGCGATTAAGACAGCTCTTAAAATGGCTGACACTCTGATCAGTGCACTATTGAACAAGGGACCTGATTGAGATGCATCCTTTTATTGTAACAAGTGATTAAGGTTACAGGTGAAATGCAACTGTTGCCTTTCTATCAGCTCATACCAGTCTGGTCATTTTCCTCTCTACTCGTGTGTCAGCAAAGGATTTTTACCCACAGCACTGACACTTAAAGAACTGACATTCTTTTTTTTTTTTCCAGATTATTTTCTGTAAATCCTAGAAATTGTTGTGCATTAAAATCCCAATATAACTATTAAGACCAGCCCATCTGACACGACAAACGTGTTCAGAGTCTGTTAAATGACTTTTTCTTCTTCATTTTGGTGCTTGTTTTGAACTCTAACAGAGCATCTTGACCACGCATGCATGCCTAAATGCTTTATGTTGCTGCCATATTATTGACACATTTAATATTTACATTAACAACCTTATGTAGTTGTCAGTTAGTTCACACCCTGTGTATTAATCTATATATTAAAACAACATTATATTTTAAACTCTGCAGTGCCAAGATTGTCATTCACCTGCATCCAGCCCCTGAAAACAAGGAACCAGGCCCTTACCAGCACAGCAAATACTCTTACATAAAGCTGTCCTTCAAGGAACATGGGCAGATTGAGGTCAGTATTTGAAGGAGTGATGTCACAAAAATTTTTCAGCTGAGATGATGCATAGATTAATAAAGCTTTCGTGTGCCTGTGGCTTATTACACCGCTAAATCTGCCTTAATGCAGTTTACGGCATAAGCAGTAAACTGTTGTGGCATTTAGATTGAAACAGACCTGGTGAGATGTTAGGTGTAATGAAGTAACTTGTGCTGTGTTTAATGTGTAGTTTTACAGACGTTTAACAGAAGAGATGACCCAGAAACGATGGGAAAATACACCCATCTCACAGCCCATCCCCACTGGAACAGGACCCAAGGTCAGCGTAGACTGAGACTCTGGATGATAAACAAACTGATTCATTTAATTTATTTCAGTCATTATTAGTTGTAGTATTAAAATAATAATTTCTTAATTTTTTATAAAATATTTTGTTGTATATGTTTGTGATGATTAGGTTTGGGTTTTTTACAAACCATTAAAAAAAAAAAGAGTCATTATTAGTGTTATTTTGGCAAAAACAAATTTTAATATTAATAATATTTTATACATCGTTTTGAACACATTTTTGTTTTTGTTTTACATTTCTCTGTAGCGTTTCTATTTGAATTTTAGTTTAAGTAATTCATTAGTAGCTTGTTTTTGTTAGCTTTATTAACTTGTAATACACTTTATTATTTAAAATTTTAGATTTTATAGTTTTAGATTGTATAATAAAAAAGCTATGCTAACTTTCATTTTAAAATGTGAAAAATTGAATGATGTGCATTCATTTGTCATTCATACTCATGACAGCAGTCAGTTACTACAGTAATGCTTCAAAATATAATGAATCTTCAAGGGTAACCCACTTATCCTGTTTTGAATGAGTAAAGATGCAGTGCTTATTGCTTCCTCTTGGTGGCACTGTGATAATGTAGATTTCATGTGACACTGTAATTGTTGACAAATTTGCTATATATATATTATTTCACTTTGACTATATTGGTGTATCATAAGTTGTTTTATGATAAACAACATGCGTTGCTGTTGTTTAAAGATTGTGTGTTCAGTGACTCCTGGGCAAACCCTTTCCTTCCTGTTCCTTTGTTAGTTGTTTGCATGTTTTTGAGTTATTGTTTGTGCGTGTTTAACAAAGACTGAGGCCCTTTTTTTCTCTTTCTTTCCTTCTTTCTGTGATTGTAGGCAGGAAGGACACGCGCAGTGGGGATTGTGGGTATTGAGCGGAAGTTGGAGGAGAAAAGAAAAGAGACAGATAAAAACATATCTGAGGTAAGAAACAGACTGACAGGTAGTCATATCTGACCTACAGAGATAATCAGGAATCAGTAGGCGCCGTGGCCCCCTTTTGAGGGTCCACCTGATGATGAAAGCAAGCGGTACCCTGTTTTTAAAACTCAGTGACCTCATAGCTCTGATTAGCTTCCTGGCACAGTTATAATGGAAGATAAAAAGAGAGAGCACAGTGGTGGGAAATCCTGGATACACCCAGTCATTTACAGGTGATTTTGACCCTCGATAAAAGAGGGTTTTGGGTAGAATCTCTCTCTTTTTTTTTTAAGATTCCAAAATCTTTTTTTTCTTTCAGGCATTTGAGGATCTGAGTAAACTAATGGAAAAGGTAGGTCGGCGGGTCAGTCATGCAGAATTCAGCCATGGTCAGGTTATCAGGCTTGTTTCAGTGACTCATTATCTTCCCCTGCAGGCCAAAGAGATGGTGGAGCTCTCCAGGTCCATTGCCAACAAAATCAAAGACAAACAGGGTGACATCACTGAAGATGAGGTGAGCTTAAAGACCGGCACATGCTTGATAGTCTGAAGCACTCGTTCTTCACTGAGACAAAAGAGCAAAACATTATTTAACGAGCCAATTATTGATCACATACTGATACTGATTGTTTTGTTTTTTGTTTTTTTTACGTTTAAAGGTTCTGGCTATTGTGGGGTTTTTTTTAAACACTACCATTTTCAACAAATTTTTTTTTACTTTTTATGCATTTTAACCATTCATTTACATGAAAACATGTATTTTGGGTCTAATAATGCAAAAACTTTTAAAAAGCTGATATCAAAGTGCAATAAAAAAGAAATTATAATTTCTGTGTAAAAAAAATGCTAATTTGTGAAAATGTTGAATTTTTCAGTGCATATGTGTTTAGTCTATAGAAACGCATGCGACCTTAACAACCAAAACTAATAGCACTTGACAGGACGTGTGTAGTCATATTATTTTTTTGAAAAGTGACATCACTTAATGACCTGGAATGCGTAATGTAGTATTTTTAGTCATTTTCACAGAAAAGGAATCGTTTAAAAAAAATTTTATAAAAAAGGTAATGTTTTAGTACAAATTTGAAATGTTTTCCAAGGCTGTATTTATTTATTTAGAAATACAATAAGAACATTACACTGTATTTAAAATATTTTCAGTAATATTATTTGAAAAATATTACAATTTATGATAACGATTTCATTATTCTGTATATTTTATATTTAATTCTGTTTCTCTGATGGCGAGTTAAATTTTTAGATGACATAATACCATCCTCAAAGTAACAGTTCTTGTTATGAAAATTAAAAACTGTTCTGCTTAATTGTTTGTGATGCATATTTTAAGATGAATACAGTTCAAAAGTAATGCAATAAATAATCTTTATCGCCTTTGAACAATTGAATGCATCTCTTCTGAATAAAAGTATGTCTTACAAAAATCATCAAATTGATCAACATTTTGAACTGTAGTGTTTCTACACATGTGCTTTAAGTCAGGTTTTGGCCTTTTTATAAGTCTGTTTCCTCCTCAAAGTCTATTACTGCTTTGATCCTGCTTAAGTTAATAGGCTTTCTCGGATTGCATGTAGATAGCAGCTGTTATATGTTATATTAAAACTAACTTTTTTGTTTTATATGGCCTCAATATGCACACATAGGAGTCTGAAGGTGTAGCTATCAATAATTTTTTCTCCTGAACAAAATTATACATCTGAATATGTATGATTTTGTTCTTTTGCTCAGTGAAGTGTCTATAAATGCAAAGCTTGGAAAACATTGGTTGTGTAATCCACACAGAGCACAGAAATCCTGCTCGCTCACAACAATCTTTGCACATGGACGTCAAATGTCCAGGAAATGAAATGGTGACACAAATAGAACCTGAAATTGAGCTGAAAAGCAGCCAGAATTGAGATGCATCAATCAGAGGCCTGATGGTGCATGTTTCTGAAGTAAAGGACTGCATGCACATACAAATAATTATTGCATAGAAAATGACCTGCAATTATAGAAGCCCACAATGAGATGAGGAAAAACCTTTGGCACATCTGAAAATGAGTGAATGTTGAAGTTCACGTGCTAAAACTGGATGTTAGATTTTCTCAGTATTGTTTTGTGAGTGAAGAGCTGCAATTAAATTTGTCATGTTTGTTTTTGTGTGCCATCTGACAGACCATCCGCTTTAAGTCTTATTTGCTGAGTATGGGTATCGCCAACCCAGTGACCCGAGAGACGCACGGCTCAGGCACGCAATATCACATCCAGCTTGCTAAACAGCTGGGAGACATGCTGCAGGCCCCACTGGAGGTAATTAAGCCTGTGTGTTGTTTTTAAATAAACAGCTTGTTATACTTTAATCGTATATAAGTTGTGTAGAATTGTATAAATGTAAATGCAACTGAAATATGATTGATTTAAGGTTATTATTTAATAAAATGTAGTTTTTAATTAAAAAAAGTCCAGAGCATTTTAAAATGAAAAAACGAAAATGGAATCTATTTTAATGGAATTTATTTATTTATTTATTTGTTAATAAATATATATATATATATATATAAACAAATAAATAAA
>CAIGQW010005633.1:8299731-8322439 GCA_903798125.1 Danio choprae
TTAGAAGAAAATAAAATGACGTTTGGGAAGACAATTAGTGCCTATATTTTTTTTTGCAAAATACATTAAATTGTTATTTTTTATAACTTTCTATTCATTCATTTATTCATTTATTTTCTTCTCGGCTTAGTCCCTTTATTAATCTGGGGTCGCCACAGCAGAATGAACCGCGAACGTATCCAGCATATGTTTTACGCAGCGGATGCCCTTCCAGCTGCAACCAATCACTGGGAAACATCCATACACACTCATTCACACTACGGCCAACTTAGCTTTCCCAATTCACCTGTACCGCATGTCTTTGGACTTGTGGGGAAAACCCAAGCACCCAGAGAAAACCCACACGAACACAGGGAGAACATGCAAACTCCACACAGAAATGTCAACTGACCCAGCCGGGGCTCATACCAGCGACCTTTTTGCTGTGAGGCGATCATGCTACTCACTGCGCCACCGTGACGCCCAACTTTAATCAAATATAAAACAACATTTCTAGAGCAACTGTTTAATAATCAGCTTTACCATCACAAGAATAAATTAAATGTTAATAAATATATTACATTTGAAATTTATATTTTAAATTGTAATAATGTTTCACAGCGCAGTGGATAGCACGTTCGCCTCACAGCAAGAAGGTCGCTGGTTCAAGCCTTGGGTGGGTCAGTTGGCGTTTCTGTGTGGAGTTTGCATGTTCTCCCTGTGTTGGCGTGGGTTTCCTCCGGGTGCTCCGGTTTCCCCCACAAGTCCAAAGACATGCGGTACAGGTGAATTGGGTAGACTAAATTGTCCGTAGTGTATGAGTGTGAATGGGTGTGTATGGATGTTACCCAGAGATGGGTTGCAGCTGGAAGGGCATCCGCTGCATAAAACATATGCTGGATAAGTTGGCGGTTCATTCCGCTGTGGTGACCCCAGATTAATAAAGGGACTAAGCCGAAATGAAAATGAATGAATGAATGGTTTTGTTTGTTTGTTTTTTTATCAAATAATTGCATACTTGGTGAGCATAGCATTCATAACATTTACATCTTACTGCCCCCAAATTATTGAATAGTGTATATCTATATACACTACGTGTTTAAAAACGTTTTGTACATATAGTATAATAATTTCAGTTTTAATAAGCATTTCATATCAGGCTTTTAAAAATTATTTATTTGGTAAGTTGCAATAATGTACAGTTATCATCATCACAAAATGTTAACCTCATTTATGTTCATTTCGCAATACTGAGTATTTGGCTGTATATTTAGTCCTACAGTATCTCATTATATGGATATTGACCTTCCTTTCTCCGCTTCTCTTATATTATTCTGTGTGCCTCTGTAGGAGCGTGGAGGAATGATGGCCCTGACTGAAGTTTACTGTCTGGTGAATAGAGCCCGAGGGATGGAGGTTAGATGAAACTCCACACACACACAGCAGCATCAGTGCATCTCATCACAGAGCCAATTAGATCTGATCCTGATCTCCTTCCCGGCGGCATTAAGAGTGAAGCTGGTGATGGTACAGCCATCTGGAGGGTAGAGAGCAAAAGCTCACATCCAAACACAGCCTGATGGCATTCGCTTGGTTTGTGAGTGCATGATGTTGTCACTGCATTCTGAAAAAATAGCTGTCATTTTCGAAGTATACTGGCTTTATTAGCAAGTAAATTAACTCATCAATTGAATTGAAAGTTTTAAATTAGGGCTGCACAATATATGGTTTCAGCATTGATATTGCAATGTGCATATTTGCAATAGTCGCATCGCAAGATATGCAATGTTGTGTCTGAATTATAGTTGACCAGGAGCTACAGAATTGTATTTAATTACTGTATTTATACGTAATTTATACAATTTATGCAAAAAAATATTTTTTGTACTTGGAATGTTTGTCTTGTTTCAAGTCCAAATATCTACATTTCAAAGCAAAAACAAGATTTTATTTTTTTTTTACTAACCCCATTGGCAGATAATTTTACTTGTTTTAAGGAAAAGCTCTTTATTTTGACTTATTTTTCCTTAAGTTGAAAATAAAACTTCAGAATTTTTAGATATTTGGACTAGAAATGAGTCAAAGTAAGAAAAGCATTTTTGGAATTATGATAATTCAATTTCTGTACCTGAATGCTGTTAGACTTCCAAGAAAACAGTCAAATAGTGCTATTCAAACTATCTGTAATAAACTGTATTCATATCGCAGTATCATCATAGAAAATCATAGAAAAATCATAGAAAAATATCATAGAAAAATAAAATATCGCAATATAAGTTTTTTCCAAAATCGTGAAGTAAATGATAACTGTTTTATAAAACTATTTATTAAGTTAAGTTGTCTCATATGCTGCTATCACACTAAACAAGAAATATCACAAAATCCCAGGGAACTTGATCAGGTTGTGAAATGTCATGTGTGGCTCCCAATTATACAAATACAAATTATATTTATGAATTAATAATGCTAAATATTTCACTAATAGAGAAGGTTTTTTTTTTCTTAATTGAAAATGTTATATTGTGTAATATGTCTTAAATGTCGTAAATGTGTGAAATATGCATATCCATGAAAATCCACACTGTAAAAAATGCTGGGTTCCACACGATTCCTTCATGTTGTTCCAACACAAAGTTAACTTAATTGTTTTTTGTTTTCACAAATTTAAGTGGATTGAATATAAAACAAATAAGACAAACTAATTTTTTGAGCGAACAGTATAGTGTTTTTTTTTATTTATTTTTTTATTAACCCTCTGGTGCTGTTGGGAAGGCTGTCAAAATTTGTATTTAATTCAAATCAAACTGTTTTAGTTTAGTATTGTTTTTATTTTCAGATTATTGCTGAAGTAAATATTTTTATTATTGTTGTTTTTTTCTTAATGTGAAATCAAAATGTGTAGAAGTTTAAATTTTGAAACAAGAAATTAAAGACATAAATCTAAACACGTTTGCTTTTAATATCACTAAAAAATAACTGTTGTTTTTTATTTTCATTCCTTTGTTAATTTTTGATTGCATTTAACACTATTTATTTTTATCTTATTTTATCTTTAAGTTAAATAGTGTTTTGTTATGAAGTCAAAAATAGCCACACAATACTAGAAGCTTAATAAATATTGGTAAGAAAAACATTCCAGATGGATCCTTTCATGACGTATACTGTAATCTGTCTCTCAAATGTCTCCTCAGCTTCTCTCTCCAGAGGACCTGGTCAATGCCTGCAAGATATTTGAGTCACTGAAGCTTCCCTTACGGTATGGCTATGAACAGGGTTTGAAATGAACACCTGCCAAATGCAGGCAAAAATAGACCGTTGTGGATATTGCAGATCAACACACTAGCCAATTTGGCGGGTTTAACTTTGCATATAATCACTGTATGAGCCCTCATCCAAAGGCAGTCTCAACCAATAGCAAATCAAAGCATAAAGTAGTTAACAATGAGTTAAATGTCACATCTTTAAAACCCAAACATAATATAAAATATAAGCATGTTGACTTTCTCTAACACTTTGTCCTGTTTTTTTTGGTTTGTTTTGTTTTTTTGAAACACCTTTATTTAAGCATTTTGACTTCAATTTAAACTTCTTGATTTTTTTTAAACGAACTTTTGCCTGTATTGTGTTTAAATCTATTGTTTTGGGCCTTTTATTTTTATTGTAGCTTTTATTTTACAAGGAAAAGAAGCATGTTGAGATGAATAATCTCTTTTACAAGATTGTCCTGGCCAAGATTAACAGTACACAGATCGCATGATAACATCATTGATTGGTTAATACACATAAAATGACATTTATAACTTGTCAGAACATCTACAGACCAGTGTTTCGCAATACAAATTATTTAAAATCTTTTTTTAAGACTTGAGAATGCAAGAATTGCATGAGGAATTAACAGA
This sequence comes from Danio choprae, assembly GCA_903798125.1. Taxonomy (NCBI): domain Eukaryota; kingdom Metazoa; phylum Chordata; class Actinopteri; order Cypriniformes; family Danionidae; genus Danio; species Danio choprae. Next base: position 8,303,610 of record CAIGQW010005633.1, read on the forward strand.
ATGATCACTGAGAGATACATCCACATAACGAATGGGTTAATGGAAACCATATACCTCCAGAAATCTCCAGTATTTTTAGCTCTAAACATTCATTTTAAAGTGAGAAATATATTGCATTTACAACAAAATTAATGCTGTTAAAATTACAAGAAATCACAAGAGAATTTTGTGTCTGTAAACGTTGATGGACTGTTGTGCATATATAAACATGATACATTGATTTTGAATCACATTTAATAATAAATACTTAAATCTAAACAGTGGTAATAATTTGGTTATTTGTAATATTTTTGTTTTGGCAAATAGAAGTTCTGAACAGCCAGTAACTTAAAAGTTTAGCAGCAAAATTGGCCTTATTGCATTTTTAAAAAGTACATTTTAAACCCCTATTTTTGAGCATAGTTGTATGTGTATGTTTTGAGTGAACAAAACTGTGCAAGTCAGGCCGGTCAGCATAGAATCGGTCAGCCACTTCCTGGCAGGCTTCCTGTTTTGACGACCCATGTCCGCCCTCAGTCTGTTGGCTGCATTTTCCACCTTTCAAAAGAAAACAACCATTCGACTCAAACCACAATTAAGTTGCATGCTATTAGATTACGAAGCAGTAAAGTCTTGTTGGGTTCTTATGTAACCAGTAACATAAAATTCTTCTTTCCTTGTCAGTTTGCGAGTGTTTGACAGCGGGGTGATGGTGGTTCAACTTCAGTCCCACAGCGAAGAGGAAATGATCGCCTCGGCTCTAGATAACGTGAGTTTTGTGCCATCATTTTCTGCCATCTGTGAAATCACTTAATGTATGTGGCCATTCAAACATCATGCACCAACTTCCTGTCATGTTTAATAACGGGTTAGTAGAGTGGAAATTGGATCAGATCTCTAACCACAAACTTGTACAGCCAATTTATTCCTCTCTGTTTAATGGTTGTGGTCAGGAGAGTGAGAGAAGGTTCCAGTTTTTACTTTTGCTTGAGATTGCATGAAATGAACCACCTTCAAAGTGTTTTTGAACAAGACGTGGCTAGCAGATGTGACTGGCGCTGGCGTTTTAGGTCAAAGAGCTAGAAATGAGAGGCGTGTCAGATTAGAAATTTCCATCCCTGACCCTGACAAGACAGATGTGGTAAAAAAGAAAACAAATGTAAGCAAGCATATTTGAAGACCATTTAAGATGAAAAAGCAATTATTGCAGTGATTCATTTATTAGATTTGATGTATGGGTGAATCTCACGAGACCTGTCAAGATAATACCTGGGTTATTTTTCCCCTCTAATGTAAGAGTAATACATTAGATTATTCTCAAAATCGAATAAAACTATTAAGATATTTGAAATAATAATGTGTGTATTTTTCACAGGAGGCATCTAAAAAGAATATTAATCTGTTAAAAAATAGCAGTATCAGTATTTTTCTTTTTAAAATGAAATGGTTATAAGCTAAAGACAATTCTACACTTTAGTTCAGATTACTGAACTATTATTGAAATGCATAGTCATTGTTTTGATAACTGCTGTGCATCAGCATTGCATTGAATCAACCAAGCACCTAGAAACAGGTATTTATTCAATGATTTTGCATTAGAAGCTGCATTTTTTGTGTCACCTTTTGCAACCTAAAAACAGGTTTTTCAACACAGATTTTGTTTTAAAAATTGTATTTTTAAATGTACCTTCTGGCATGTAGAAACGGGTGTTTCTGCCTAGATTTTGCTTTAGAAACTGCATTGTTTTAATGTCACCCCACAAGTTTTAAATTGGGTTGAGATCAGGGGGTTAAGCTGGCCACTCCATTACTAAAGTCCTTTTTGCCTGAAACCAAGATGTTGCTCATTTACTATTGTGCTTTGGGATTGTTGTTTTGTTGAAACACCCATTTCAGGGCAATTTCCTCTTCTGCATAGGGGAACATAATCCTTTCAAGTATTCTGATGAATTCAAAGTGATCCATGGTAAATGATGAATGAGAAATATCCCCATACCGTGTTTATTCACAGACTTCAGTGAACTGAAGCTTGAATTCTGTACCTGGGAGTCATCTGACATACTGTTTCTTGAAGAAAACTATTTTCCTTGTGCTATGGAATGACATGAGTTAAAAAAAAAAAAAAAACCAGACATATTTTGAGGGTAAATTTCAGAGAACTTTTGTTTGATTGTTGTGTGATGAAGTGCCTATATAAACTCACTGTGGCATACAGTACAATAAACATAGTCATGTATATTTCTAGCATTTGCCATACTCCAGAAATGGTGGGGGTGTTGCTGGGCATGTATCTGATTTAATTGAGGTTCCTTCTCCTTTTTCCCCCTCTCCCAGGTGTCTGATAAAGGCTCACTCACAGCTGAAGAGTTTGCCAAGCTGCTGGGACTGTCAGTTCTCCTTGCTAAAGAAAGGTGCTGGAGACATCCTTTGCCTTATTTCATCAATAATTCATCCCTCAAGTCTCTCCTCAGTATTTTGATGTAGCGCTCTCTCTTTCACAGGTTGTTATTAGCCGAAAAAATGGGTCACTTGTGCCGAGACGATTCAGTAGAAGGCCTGCGTTTTTATCCCAACCTGTTCTGACGCAAGAGGCCGATATGTTATCAAACCCAGCTGCCCCTCAGCTTCTGCTGGCCCCGAATCCCTCTGTGAACTAGATTAGATCTCACTCTGGACACAAGTGGGCACCTATTTTTCACTGTGTTTGTCAATAGGGTCTTTCATTGAATGATGGTTAAGGTACTTTTGTGTGCATCTGTTTGTTTTTTTCCCTGTGTGTAACCGATTTAATCTATTTCTACAGCCTTTAATGAAAAGGGAGTGACAGAAATGAGCATGGAGAGGATGCAGTCGATATTGTCCGTGACTGCAGTTTGCTCAGTGCAATTAGATTTTACCATTAAAATATGTCATTATGCATTGCATATATATCAGAATCGAGATATAAACATGGGAAAGAAGCCAAGAGGCCTTTAAATGGCAAAAATAATCAGAAAGTTAATTAGAACATCAGCAAATTATTTGGCAGTCAGTGAGAGCAATCTGTTTTGCAGTTATTCAAAGTCTTCCACACGTATTTTGAACAGTTGTGTAAAAAAATGTATATATATTTCTCTTTTTTTTTAACATTTTTTGACTTTGGGTTTTCTTTCATGTGTTCATTTGTCCTTGTTTCTGGTCTAGTACATCATTTGCATTACTGTTTTTAATACTAGTGTATAATATCAGAAGTTTCACCGAAGCTTTTTGGCAGTAATTGTTCTAACCGAAGATTAATGTTCTGTTTTTCTAAAGTTTATTTCATGGAAACATGTGATCCCGAAATGACAACTGAGATTACAATGAGTGCACTGTTCCCAAATATAGTTTAATATCTTAATTAACTTCAAAGTTTGCCTGAAATGTCAAGCTCGTTTTGAGACAGACCTCGCTTTTGTGAGGAGATTTATGGAGGAGAGGTTATTAGTTTTTTTTGAGGATGATTTACTTTTTCTTCTGACATTTATGTTTGGATACACGAACTACAGCTAATCGGCTGGATTAATGAAGAACCAGCAGACATTTCACCGTGGTCACTGAGAAACTTGTGGTCTGATTTACACTTTAAATAGACGTGTATAATGCAGTTTTTCGTAATTTATCGACTAGACGTAAATACTAAATAGATTTTTGTGGGGACCAGACCGCATCCTAACTTGATTTCCTAATAACGGGCGGTAGGGGAAGCGAGGGAGTGCGCGTTCACGGAGAATAGGGTCGCGCGCCTCAAAGGAGCGCGTCTCAGAGCAGAGGCGCTCCGTGACGTTCATTCATTTACCGCTCAAAAAACAAAACTCACGGTAACATGATGCCTTTCAGCACGTTCGGGATACAAGAACATACGGTGTGCATCCGACTTAATGTCAAATGTAAGTAAAATACTTCTGCTTCTGTAGGTCACTCTTAGTCGGCGCATGTAAATGTGTGTTATCCATTGCTTTTCTTTTACCTTGCTGACCTTGTGGTTTGTTATTTTGCAATTCGTGTTACAGATATTTGAGTGATAACAAGAAATGTCGTCATAAGTATTAGAATATTTTCCTATTGCAAATACATATGCCCACGCAACAGTAATCTGTTTGCTATATTTATAAATATTTTTTTTATTTAAATGGCTTTTTATAATAAGGTATAATAAATATACCTTATATATAAGGTATATATACATAATTTTTTAATTATATATTAAATCATTTTTTAATTATACTTATATTAAATACTTAAATATTATACTTATATTATAAAAATATTATAAAATATTGTCTCTGAACATAATTTAGCAAGTTTCAGCTATTAAAAACAGATTTCTTGCTTTGTACCTTTTGAGTTAGTTTAGAGAAAAAACGAGCATTTAAATACTTTCTTATTATCGTGTGAGGAATAAATAATTAAATTTCTTGCCTCAGTACTGATTAGAATCCCTATAAGTCTTAATGCATAGACAATGGAAATTAAACTCTTTAATTTCTTAAATTGGAGTCAACATGGCCTTTTAGCATTTATAAAAAAAAACACTTGAGAAATGTTAATATTTGTATATTTCATGTATATGCATACGTAGCATGTATATTCATGTAAAATATTAAAGGTTTCAACATAATGACCATCTTTTATTCATAAAATGTCATTCATTTCTTAAGTTCCTTTTTAAAGCATGTGCAACTGCCATGATAAATGTTAATTATTGTTTAAAAAAATTAATATACAAGTTAAGTATATTATAAATAACTATAATTAAATCGCTTACTAATTAATCATTTACTTTCTCAGCAGGAAATTACAATTATTACAATTACAATCATTTAATTACAGTAACGGTTACTTTGTAACAAATTACACCCGACACTGAGTACATGTATGCACTGAATAGTCTATGTTCTAAGTGTTAAAATGTGAGATTATCAAGCAGATATTCAAATGCATTTTCCCAGCTTATTGATAGTCCAATGAAAGAGTCAGGTGATTGCCCAAACAAATAAGTGCCATAGAAAATGAATGCATTCAATGTATCCCTTGTTCCTGATTGAACTGTTACTCTTTCAGGACAGGGAAAGTAACAGTGGATTGGGGTGATGCGGACAAAGCAAGATAAGAGGCCGCACAAGTCGGAATGACACAGGGTTTCCCTACAGCGACCTCATTTGTGCTGCTTTTCCTGATGGGATTTGGTAAGAGCTTGCTTTTAAAGAACAGTTTATTCTGAAACTCAGTCAAGTCTGTTTTATTTGTATGGAAAAGGAGAATTATATATTAAAAATCTTCTCCTAATGAAATCTCCCAACCAAATAACTAATAGTGACTCTAGTGACTAAAGAAACTACAAACCTGCAAAGCAACAGGTGTAATAAAACCATTAAGTTTTCATTACATCCGCAGGGATCAGTATAAAGGCACAAATGTTAATTTATGTCATCCAACTTTTTTGCTTCTCGTGTTAAAGTGAGGGTCAGTGATTGACTTTCAAGTGCACCGTGGTAAATCGGGTTCAGTCGAAGAGGAAAATAGAGGGAGGGGGAAGGGAGGGTCACTGACGTTTCCTGCACTCTCTTCCCCTGGATGCATTTGTTTTTTCTGCAGGAAGTGACCCACACACAGTGCGCTTGTAAATCACAATGCCTCAAGTTTTCATACTACAGTAATAGACAGTAGTAAAATTTCTCTTTAACTTTTATTAGTGCTGAATACATGCCTTTTTATGCCTTTTGATCTAGCTCAACATGTACAATCCGAAAATTGGTGGTAATGTCAGAGACAAACCAAGGTATAATGCAGCTTTGAAATACAAACAAATTATTTGAGCTATTGTCATGACCTAGTGTTTTGCATGTGCGTTTTGTCAGCACGCACTGTTCTTGGAATGGTGAGTTTTTGTGTTTTAAAGATCTGTTCTTTTCTTTTTTCCACATATTTTTTTCCCTACTCACAGCCACTGTCAATAAAAAAAGAAAATAACAGCAAAAAGGGGAAACATTATGCCTAATTTTGGTTTTAAATTAAATATTACATTTGCCTCTCAACAAAAAGGACTATCAGACCACTGTAGAGGCTTAAGAATGGGCAGTTTAGACTTGGACCAGTAAATAACCATCTAAAACCTACAGACTATCAACTGCGTAGCAACAGAAAAAAAATTGTATTTAAAGCGAGTTTTTAGCTTTTAGATATGTGCTAAGAGTGTGGTTATGATCTGCAGAACTAAAGAGGACAAAAGTATACATTTTCCAGTTTTTAGGCTGTCCAATGAGACTTACTGTGTGTGAAAAAGTAAAATATCTTGGTCATTTTATTACTGAGCACTTGAATGATGATGATATTGAAAAGACAAGGTCGTATGATGTATGCACAGGCAAATGTAGCTTCTGAGGTGAAAGTATCATTGTTCAAAGCATACTGTACTACACTTTACACTGCTCACTTGTGGTCTAACTATAGAGCATCTAGCTTAAAGAAGCTCCTTTGAGAATTTTACTAAGGAGACCTAGATGGTATAGTGCAAGTGAAATGTTAGTGAGCGCATGAGTGATTACTGTTACGAAATCTTATGTATAAATTTATCTCCTGGATTAATGCTTGCACCATAACAGTTTTGTAGGTTTATCAAACACAGAGGTCAGTAGTACATGCTGTCAATCAGAGCTGTGGAGACATTGGTATTGCTGTATTTTGTAAATTGTTCTGTTTTTTTATTTTTTTTTTCTCTCTTTTCCTTTTGAATTGAACTTTGTAAGTATGTAATAAAGTTTGACTGATTGATTGAATGATTGAAGTTTTGTATTGGGCAAGAATGACTCTTCAGTCAAGTAAAAACTAATGTAAAATCTACAGTAAGCAGTAGGTGTTTCACTTTTACTCCATTTAATAGAACACAGTAACAGCACAGATGCAAGGTATTCATCGATTTTTGCTTCCCAAGATTTTAATTGGTTTTACTTTGTTTTCTTTTCCCATAGCAATGGCTGGTATCCATCTATGGCCATCGATGCACATTGCCTTGAGCAATGCTAGTGTGTTTGTGGATTACAGCACTGAAAACAATCTCACTGACCACAGACTGACAGTGGCATTGATTGACATGGACAGGAATGTTACAGTACTCTCCAGGATGCTTCCATTTAACAAATCAGAAGGGTCCATGGAGTTCAACTGCTCCTGCTTTCTGTATGCAGGTAATTTCAGATTCAGACTGGAGCAGAAGCACGTTCTTGGCGTGTCTAACAGGAGTGCCATCTGGTGGTGGAGTCCGGTTTTGCATGTGCACTGGCCCACCTTTCACTTAGTAGTGGAAAGGGGCAGCAACAACCGGAGCTCCAATGACTTTAGGATTGGCGTGTACACTAATGACCACTTCCATCCATGTTCAAGCAGCAAAGCTTCAACACTGTACCTTGACGTGAGCTACCTTGAACAAGTCCAGATAGGAAGAACCACCTTTGAGAAGATGCAGAATCGGATAAGACATAATATTAAAGTAGTCAGGTCTCAACATCTGGAAATGCCCTGTGCATCCCCTCTGACAGAGCGTGGCTTCATCCAGATTGCCATAAAATCCCCACACACCCAACAAGACATTAAATCATCTGGACCTCTTTACCTGTCCAGCATTTTCTCCTACAAGCTTGTTGTGGATAACAGTTACAAACAAGGTTGTGAAGGAGCAGTTTCTGTTCATCGAATTGCTCCTCCCTGTACAGTTACGAATGGAAAGATTCTGCTTTACAAGGAACAAAGTAAAGACTCGTCTTCTTCCCCTCACCTGGCCTTCAACTTCCTCACACAAGGGGAGAATGAGACTGAATTTAACTGCTCCATCTTTGATGCTGGCAAGAATAAATACTGCTTCAATTTCACTCTCATCTACAGTCAGGCTCCCAGTTTAGCACACACCTGTGTCATTGTGCAAAGACATACAAGTGAGTCTGCTTTGTTCTGTGGTGAAATTATTCATATATACAGCACTATGGTCAACTGCAGTTGTGTTTGTTACATCACAAATGTATAAAGTTAACAAAAAATTAATTTAAACGCATACAAATTAAGGCTAATTTATTCTAGAATACTGGTCTGTTTCTTGATAATTTTGCTAATTAGTGGTGCATGTTAAGCAAGCTTCTCTATTACCACTTATGCATGGTGATTTGAACCCCTATCACTGATTTGAATCCCTAAATCAAGATGTTCGATCTCACTCCTTATGGCTCACTTTCCAGTTAAGCTGAACTACAATCCTACATTAACATACCTGAAATAATTAATGAAGGTCTTCAGGATCACTAGAAATGTCTTGGCTATTGTGTTGGAACTACACTCCATTGGAAGGTAGAGCAGGGTTGGACACCCTAGCACTAAAACGTAATCCTAAGCATTGCATTTACATTTTTCATAATTCTCACAAATTGTATATGTTGTTTTTTTATTTTTGCCCATTTGTTTGTTATGATACCATATTATTTCTCTGAAGAAATGTGGGGACCGTGGCAGGCATGGAGTGGTTGTAGTGTGACTTGTGGGGAAGGTGTGCGAGAGCGTGTCCGTGAATGTCTGCTGCCCTCTAGTGGTGGGATACAATGCACTGGCATGGTTAGGGAGCAGTCACACTGTTCACTAGAAGACTGCACTGGTGATCATTTTACTTATTCTACTTTTTTTATTATTTATTGAAAACAAGTCATTTCAGAATAAACTCCATTCTGTTTTTTTTTTTCTTTATTTAGAGGAGATGCCCCCTCCACCAGTCAGCCCTCCGCCAGCTGTGAGCACACCCCTGACTAGTAATCTAGTGGTAGTGTCTGGAATTGCTCTATGCCTGGCTGTGATCCTGGCCACCATTTTTATTACTGTGTGGAGAAAACTGTGCCGTGCGCCAAAGTGCAGCTCTGTGCGCCGTGGATCTCTGCATTCTCCCAGTGGCCGAAAGAACTCTGATGAAGCCTCTATCTGTGGTCACAGCATGCAGAGGCCCAGTTTCTCAGAAAGTCTCCAGGCAGCTCCCCTACAGAAGGGATTTACCTTACCTGCAAAGCAGGGGCCTTCAGACCGAGGTGTATTGGCTCATCAACAGAGCATGTCTCTTCCTCTTCCCCATCCACAAGACCCAGAGAGGATGTCTCCTTCTGGCCAAAAAATCCTTCCACCCGTTTTTGGCTACCGCTTAGCTCAACAGCAGCTCAAGGAAATGAAGAAGAAGGGCTTAAAAGAGGCAACTCAAGTCTACCATGTGTCCCAAAGTCCAGTTGATGACACCATGCTAGAGGCAACGGCTTCAACCCCAGCTGGTCAAACTCCTGTGCCCCAGGAATTTGACAGTCCAGAGGAGTCAAGCTGTAGCCACTTCCGCATAAGGTCTCCCTTTCCAGAACCCACATGGCCTCCCAAAAACAGTGCCCTGTCAGATAGACAAAAGGTGGACATGTTGCTTAATCCCCCGAAGTCTGCATTCAGTGCCAGCTCACGTCGTCTTGAGCGCACGGCAGACTGGGTAGAGATGGTTGAGCGCAGCAGAGTACCCTACTCCAAGAATACCAATTTCAGGAGGACTTCAAGCTTTAATGAGACCAACCAGCAGCCATTTCTCCCATCCCGTCCATACAGAGAAAGAAGCATGACCCAGGTGACTCCTCGGCAACTACCTGAGGGGAGCTGTAGAAGCAGAACCTGGGAACATACGCTTCCTGAACTTGAGGTCTGGTCTTGTTCCAGTCCTAGGATGACTGAAAGCTCAGTAGACAACAGGAGAAGACCATGGGTTGACACTCCCCCATCACAGTCAAATTCAAAAGATTCAGCTCCAGTGACACAAACAAAAGAGCCCTTGGTGGATCGTCATCACGGGGCCCGGAGCCCATCTGCTGCACTGGACCGTGCTGAAAGAGCAGAGCAGAACTGGAGTAGAAGAGGCCCCTCACCCATCCAGAGGAACATACTAGCCAGGAAGCTGAGAGAGGCAAATTCCTCTACCGGCCAAAGGCAACGCAGTTCCACATTTTCTACCTCAGAGCAGCGTAGGGGACGCTGTCGCAGCCTTCCTCTCTCTGCAGACTACAGCAACTCTCCGTATATTCTCACAGAGTCAGAACAGCGCATGATGGACATTTCTGGATATTTAGGTGAAGATGATGGTGTAGAGGTTCTGACTATTCATAAGCTTACCTGACAAAACCTGTGTTTCTACTAGTTTCCAACACTCTGACTTTAAAATAAAAGTCTTAATGGAAAGAAGCACTTGTTTTTGATTGTAGAAAGGTGTTTCGATCAGATTTGGAAGACTTTTGTATCATAATGTTTTTCATGACTTCAAATGAATGATCCATTATATTTCTATTTATGAAGGCTTGACTTGATTTAAAAAGCTATTTTGACCATCATGTATTAGTATCTATTTTGAAAGTTTTACACATTTTGGTTTGATTGTACACTGGAAAATGTGAATTCTCAGGTTTTTTTTTTTTAATAACAAACCAAAATATACATATATACAATGTTTTTTTTTCCCCCTGAATGTTTATTTCATACTACTAAAACAGTGATGCACAATCTCAGTCAAGACTTTTTGTATGTAAAAATGCTGTTTTAATGTAATATGCATATTGAATGCTACAAGTGCTATTATATGGCTGCATGCAAAGTTATATTTATGATTATTTTAAAAACAAGCAGGTGAATTCAACAAATCTACCAAGATTACTTTCTTCCTTTGTCCCTCCAAGATTCTTTCTAGGCTCGGCAGTCATGTGGTTGAAAAGTTAATAAACCACAGTAAATCTTATAATTAACAAACATTATAATTCACAAATGTGTATAACAAGATGCACAGCAGCCTCACTATTCAGTGGGCCCTCCTCCACTACCCACGCTGTCCATGTAGGAGCTGGGCCGAACCTTTATGGCTGTGTGTCTGAGGGAGTACCACAGTCCTTTCCAGGTGCTCCAAACAACACCATTGTCATATTTGGCCTTGTACTCTCCACCTCTGTAAAATCTCCCATTAAGATTGGCAGCATGACACCTTTAAATAAGAAGTCTTAAAGTAAGTTTTTTTTTTGTTTGTTTTTTTTTTTAACAAACAGTTGAGTTTTACCATTTTTGAATCCATTCAACTGATCTCTGAATCTAGTGGAAGCACTTTCAGTTTAGCAAAATTTACTAGTCTTATTTTGGAACTAATTATTCTAACTACACAAAAAAATAAAATTTATATAATTGCAATACTCAATTATCGCAATATATATAGAATTGGAACAGAAGTACTGGCATAGTACTGAATCATCAGATTAGTACTGTATATCAATGCCAGCCCTATGTGGTATGGCAGCAAAGTTCCTTGAATATTACGCCAGAAGTTCCTAGCCATATTGATCTTAAAAATAGCAACTTTTCCATCTGTTTTAGAACATGGTGTAACTACAGAAGAGTCCAGCTTTAAATAGAAAAATTATTGAAACTCTTTGGTCATTTTTGAGCAAGCTGCTAATGGTCTATAATCCAATTCAATGATCTATGCTAAGCTAAACTAAAAGTGCTCCAGCCAGACCATGATATTGGCTGAATTAATTAAAAAATGGTAAAACTCATCTGTTTAACTCTAGGACAATTGTAAAAATTTGTCTATTGTCAAAAAAATGTGGAGTTTTCTTTTAAGACGTGATATTTGAAACAATTCAGAAATCCCTTGGCATCACCTGTTATACCACCAGCCCCCCTTGTTCTCTGCAGCACAGCTTCCTTGTAGGTACCGATCGTGATCTTGGTCCCGGGTGCTAAATTGCATGCTATTATGGGAGGCTGACCACTGCTCCACCATATTGGCTCCTCCGGATAGGGCATCTCCTGCCTGACCACTGTACATCCCATAGTGCAGCCTGTATTTATCCTGAAGTGAGCAGAGAGGGACGCGATTGAGACTTCATCCATATAAACTTTTTCCATGCACAGACAATGGTAAGAACCAAAAAGAACAATACTTTTTCATCTGACACTTTGAAGTTGTCATACATGGCATATGATTTCCCTCCTTTCCAGTCCGTCAGATCAGTTTTCATCACATTGTCACCTAAAGGGTGTTTAGAAAATATTACTGAACAGAAAAGAAGTGTAATGAACTCGTACACAAATCTTACCTTCACTGAGAAGGGCATGAATATGATCGTTCCCAAGCCAGAATTCATCTTTACTTGACTGAAAATTTCCAAATCCATTTTTATAATCTTCCCACTTTCTGTGAAAAGAAATGCAGATTTAATCATGTTTAACTTTTTTTGTAGGTCTAAAGACAAGAAAATGTACTTACCTGTCAAAATCAACCTTCCCATTGATTCTTTTCTGAATCACAGTCCAGCCCCCACCATCATCCATGTCACAGTATACAAGGAATGGTTCGAATGACGATTTGGGTTTGATCCTGTAGAATCCGCTGCCTGGTTTGAGTCTTTCATATAACTCTGAACAATCTAATAGACATGTACATTACAGAAATAATATTTTTTTATTATCATTATTATTATTATTGAACCTTTAACCTTTATTATTATTATCACAAAAAAAGCAGTTATGTAATGTTTGCTTCATTTGTATGTAATTGTTGTTGAAATGCAAGAACCTCAATAAAACCACAAAAATTACAACCAATATGGAGGACAGAAATTTAGATAGATAACTCTTTAACATGTAAAAAAAAAATGTTCATGTACATTTCTTGTAAAGTAATGAATGCTTTAGTTAGCAATATACATGTGCAGGTTTCTTATGTGAAGCATTACCTTTATCATGAACTAATAACAATCCTCCAGTGCTTGGCAAGGTTGGCAAATGTTCAGTGTTGTTTTCAGAGGTCTTATATTCCTGTAATTCCAGATTGGGAACCAGCCTGAATTTACGATGAGCACGCAGATGCATAACTTTCCATTCCCCTATCAACAATTTATTATTCAGCATGCGAATCTCTTCCTTCAGCTTTGACACTTCAGAACTTTGGCATTCTTCCTCTGCCTTGAGAGAAAACACAACATGGCTTTTTAAAAACGTTTTAGTTTTTTATTTATTTATTTAATGTCTAGTTATTGTAGCAAAACATTCTAGACAAGAACTGAACTTACCGAAGTTTGAAGTAATGTGAGAGCATGACAAATCAAGATAAACACCAGCTGTGGCATGACCTAGTAATATTCTTCACATGAGAATGTAGGTGTGTTAATTTGTCCAACACACATCACACCTATATAAACACTAACTTTCCACTTAATTTGCATTAACATTAAACAGTTTAATAGACTACATTGTTTTTTAAAATAATAAATTAAGCAAAAAGTTAAGCATTATAGGCATATAAGCAATAAAAAAACAATATAAGTTTATTAAATACAGGGTTATACATACAGAACGTGCTGTTCCTTCCTCTTCCAGATTAAGCATCAATGAAGTGCCCTCCAGACTTTCATTTCTAATATTTATAGGTGCTGTTGGTTCCACATGGTCCACATTAGTCAGTCCTGGGCCATTCCATGCATACCAGAAGCAACTATGTGAAATTGTTGTTGTCTTTTTGGTTTTATGTGGAATTTCTGTTTCACAAATCGCAAGTATTATGATTAGAATTATAATGGTTAGCAATGTAGTGAACACACCATATGATATTATTTTAGGAAAGTTTGATTACAGTGTCTTTGTTTCTTTACCATTAAATGGTTAGTTTACCAAAAATGAAAATCCTGCTATCATTTACTAACCCTTCACTTGTTCAAAGCCTGTTTGAGTTTCTTCCTTTAGCTGAACACAAAAGAAGATATTTTGAAAAATGCTGTTAGCTGGCATCCATTAACTTCTATAGTATTTTTCTTTTTTGTCAAGTGCCCACAATATCTTAATTTGGGAAGAAAGAAACTCATAAAGGTTTTAAACCACACAAATGATGAGGTCATTTTTCTTTTTTAGGTGAACTATCACTTTAACATCTCTATGAGTTTTGGAGTTTTGTAAACTACGTCTTTAATCTTACAGACGTATTTTAGCACTTTTAGATTTTATTTGAAGGAATACTTCGTCATTTGACTGTTATTTCACAAAAAAATAGGCAAAGTGATTTTCATTGCTGGGATATTTGCTCCACAAAAAAATGGGGGAAAATTGATTATAAACTACAAACGAGCGTGCGCGCGCACACTAATTCAAACCAGATTAGAGTACTAGAATACCGCAATAAATTGAAAAGCACCACATTTTCAGTCACCGTTCATATTCATTTTGTATGAGGAAGTTAAAAACCGCTACGTCTGCAGCAGGAGTGAAAAAAGGGGCGGTTTGAATGTGGATGGAAGAAAACTATTGCTAACCTTCGAACCTCCTTCCTTTGTTATCGCAGAAAATCACGGGACAGTCACCGCTTGTAAAGACAACCATGATGGAGACAATACGCCAAAAGACTGTTTGAGGAATATGTGACTGTTTAGAGAGCAAAAAATAAGGCTGCGAGTCAAGCAAAGGGAAAGGAAACCGTTTTCCCGGATGCTCTTCAGTCTGTCTGGTTTGTATCGGTTTTCAAGTGTCCTGCGGGATATGCTACATCTGGACAAACACATGATTACTTGTTACATTTCTTTATGCCGATATTTAAGTTAGTGGTTCATACTTGATTCAGAAAGTGCAGACGACGTTCGGGATTAATGGAATCCATGGAATAATAATCAGGAATATCCTTTAATTCACATTTGAAACTTTGAATTTGGACCCTTTGAGAATTTATAGATCTGAAGTAAGTACGTTTGTAAGTTCGTCGATATTGATATTTCTCAACTGTTCAAGTAATGACATTTTCTGTCTGTTTTTAATTTATCAATACATTGATGTTTGGTCTTTGCTTCGAATGAATTACAAAAGTGATTTTTAAAAGTATATTGAATGCAGTCAAAGTGTCCACTTCATGTTTCAAATAACTTGAAAATAACGTCAAAACGTGTAAAGCTATGTGTGCCATACGTGATGAAATGACATGCTTATTCTGACCTGTAATTGTTAGTTAAAAAGTAGTAAGTGATCATACTATATATGTAGTATGGTGTATATATACTATTTGCAATGGTTAAAAGCTTATTAACAGAGTGGTTTGAGGGCTAGTGGCAGTGTAAATATTAAAGATGAGAATGTCTTTATGTTTAGAAGTGGCACATGTGATACTACAATGATGATTTTAATGTCATCAAATGATTGTAGTTTTAAAAATGCTTAACAAATTTTTTTGTTTGTTTTAAACTATTACAATGAATGACGTTTTAGTGTCTTCTGCAAACCATTGTAAAGTTGATGATAATCATTATTATTTTATAAAAAATAAAAGAATTAAAGACAAATTGTGACATATGGTGGAAAAAGAAAACTCATATTGCAAATGTATTTTCCTGATGCTTGAAAATCAACTATATTAGTGCTGGAAACTAAAGTCCAATATTGACTGATTGATTTCTTTCTTTCTTTCTTTTTTTTTTTTTTTAAATATAGTGATACTTGAAACATTCCCGTAAAGATGACGTCTGTGCATTTTAACCCTGGGTTAGATTCCAAAGAAGTTAATGGGTGAGTGAATAACATTCATTAAAAGTTACTAACACTTCACCAGCATCATAACCTTTACTCCAGCAACTAAATGAGCAATTCAGCACTATTTCCAGCTCCCAGAATCACAGGATATTGTTAACAAATCACTCCAACTCCCTAAGCTTTGTAAAACTACTCACTGCAATTGTGAAACCACAAAGTTCAAATATATTGCAAGCACTGTCCCTATGTTTTAATGATGTTTTTAATATGCACGTTGGATCAGTAATGGGGTGAAAGAAGAGGCAGAGGTGCAGATCGATGATGGAAAGGAAGAAACTAAAGACCCAGACACAATGTACCAGTAAGTAAGCTAATTAATTGCTGACAAAATGATGCATTGACATTATTATTATTCTTGCATGTCATTCTGTTTTGTTTTGCAGTCAGGTCCGGAAAAGGATAGCTCCTTTTGTGATGTCTTTCGGTTTTCGGTGAGTGACATACTGGAATTTGATGTTACAAATAAAAATGTCACAGAGTTTAGGTATTATACCCCCCCCAAAGAATATATTATGAGCAGAGTTTGATTAAACAGGCTACTTTTCTTCTGTTTGCAGCGTTTTTGGCCTGGTACTGATCATCTTGGACATTGTTATGGTCATTGTGGACTTGTCTCTTTCCGAGAAGAGTCGTAATGTTGGAGGTGCACTGGAGACTGTTTCTCTGGTCATCTCTTTCTTTTTCCTCATCGATGTATTGCTCCGTGTTTATGTGGAGGGGTTAGTAGCTTTTCAAGTTAATTAGGCAATCTTTATTTCAGCACATGATGTTATTCGGGAATCTTTAATCTTGCATAACTTTATTTGAACATCATCTACAAAACATGTAAGACTAACAGTAGCCAATAGCATCACATGATAAGTTGCTCATGATAGGAAATGATCTGCAGGAAACACATTTTCCTGGGCATTTTCCTGAAGCACAAAAATAAAATTAACTGCTCAAACATGCTCTGCTATAATATGAATTAAAATCAAAATAATTATAGCATAGAGTGTTGTCAAAACTGTATGCATAATTTTATATATTCTGGACCTTTATGGGACCATTTGATACGAACTTTATAATTTAAGTACTACTAAGCTCAGCCATTTCTTTGTAGGGACAAAAATACTATGGAAGTCAATGGCTGTTTTTTCAGACATTCTTCAGAATGTCTTGTTTTGTGTTTAACATTAGAAAGAAATTCAAACAGGTTTGTAATAAATGGAGGATGAGTAACCAATGACACAATTGGAACATTTTGAATATCTATCCCTAAGTTCACACTTAGATATTGCTTGATAATAATAGCAGGTTTGGCATGCTGTCCCGGAAGAGAACCCTGAGCTCTGAGATAATTGAGCCCAGGGCTCCCGCCTGGTAAATAAGCATATAAGGGGGTACGAGATCAGATAGTTCTCGAGAGCTCCCCCTGGTAAATAAGCATATAAGGGGTACGAGATCAGATAGTTATCTAGAGCTCCCCTTGGTAAAGGAGGAAAAAGGAGGAGATGGGGTGGATGGGGGGTTTCTTCGAAAACTAAGATAAGAGAGAAGTTTTTTGACAGGCTACTTATAGGGAGTTTGTATTAATCTGATTGGCTTACTAGTGATTACTGATGGGAGACCGGCTGCGATCAATCATATCATGTGCTCCTCTCGAAATTAGTTTATGAAACTTCACTTAAAACAGCAGGTTTGGTAAATTAGGTTGCTGTACCTGACAGACTTCAGTTCTTTTGCAATGTATGACACATTTACACTAATTAAAATTTTAAGAGAGGTAGCATGAATAAATTATTATTATTATTATTATTATTATTATTATTATTAGTGGCTTGTAAACAGCTGACCTTTAAGACTATCTTACAGTTCTGACTTTTCTTTTTGCACAATTGTTAAAGATCTTGTCAAAATCACAAGACATCAGAATTACAAGATGCCAACTCAGCTCTTATTTTTAATTTATAATTCAGAGTTTTCAACATGCTAACTCCCAATTTCAAAGAAAAAAGGTCAGGATTGTAAGAAAAAAAATCGGTCATATTTGGATGAAAAATGAACAGAAAGAAATCTGAAATGCAGGGCAAAATACTTGTTAAATCAAGAAATTAATAAAGGTGAAATACGTTTTGTGCATCGATCTATGCAGTGAATCTCAAATGAAATCAATCATGTTAAGTACATAAGATAATTTTAAGCATTTTTTTACTTAAGTCATTTCAAATACATTTTAAAATAACTGTTATTTATGATTGAAGAATGATCTTAGTTTAATAGAACCATGATTTTACGGTTTGTTAGATGAGTTAAATAAGAATAAACTGAACTGAATAACATTTCAACAGTTTGTTTACACACATTTGAAGGCTACTGTTGGATCTCTAATAGTAGGGATAGTTCACCTAAAAAGTGTCATAATTGACTCACTTTCAAATATGTTCCAAACCTGTTTGAGCTTCTTTCTTCAGTTGAACACGAATGAAGATATACTGAAAGACAGTGATTTCCATCTTTTTTTGTTCCGAATATTGATGTATGCTTTTTTTCAAATCACCCGAGCATGTATAAATGGCGTGGAAATGTTCGTATTTGGGTGAACTATCCTATGTATAGAACTATGTATACACAATAGAGAGAGTATATGGCCTATTAAAGCTACATTAAGAACAAATAGTGCAAAACAAGTATAAAGAGTAGTTACTTTGCCTCTAATGTTGTCTTTACATTCCAATTGAAGTTAAAACAAATGCATAACCGTGTCTGATAAACCATTGATCTTTTTTCAGATTCAAGGTGTATTTCAGCTCAAAACTGAACATAGTAGATGCTTGTATTGTGGTCATTACACTGGTGGTCACCATGATCTATGCATTCTCCGATTTCTCAGGAGCCAGTCTGATTCCCAGGTACAGCCAATTTGACCAATACATTAGTGTTTGATATTTCCCAACAGTGTTAATGTAACGGTGGTGTTATGATGTGTTTTCAGGGTGGTGACGTTCCTGAGGTCTCTGAGGATCCTGATTCTGGTGCGCATCTTCAGACTGGCCTCGCAGAAGAGAGAGCTTGAAAAAGTCACCAGGAGAATGGTGAGTCACTTAAAAAAGAAAAAAAAAAAAAAAAAGTGGACTATATTGTGATCAACTTTGTCTTTCTATCAGATAGATTATTTCAGTTGCATTATTTTTGTAATTTCTTTTATTATTATTATTATTATTATTATTATTATTATTATTATTATTATT
>CAIGQW010005633.1:8330739-8350760 GCA_903798125.1 Danio choprae
TCTCTCTCTCTCTCTCTCTCTCTCTCTCTCTCTCTCTCTCTCTCTCAGGTGTTTCCTGACACTGGTAGCAATGCAGTGGTCATCAGTTTACAGGACGGGCCTATAGTGACTGGAGATGTGAAGGTCATGTTTGAGTCCAGTGCTGTAAGTGTTTGTTTAACATAAGATTTCAAATGTTTTACAGTGTGGTCGGTCTTTCCATTAATGTCATGCCCTTTTTTGTTATCACATGATCTGTTCAAACAAAATCACATGAGTTTTTTGATGTGCATGCTGGAATATTTTTTTTGCTGGTGCAAGCATATCTTTTCAGTTGTTTTTAACCCTTGTGTGCTGTTGGGGATGTTTGAATGCACTCTAGGGTGATTTTGACTCTTAATTTGGCCACAACTTTCTCTGCGCTTCAGCAAATGGAATGATTATTTTGGTGACAAATTATATTTTGACACACATATTTTGAGAAAATGCTTTGAATATTTTCAAAAATTCAATAATACACTCTACAATACACATTGAGCACACGACTCGTACACGATTTACTACCCTTTTGTTGTGTTCGTGGCTGTTTTTGCCCCATTGGCTTCCATTTTGATTGCAAAGCCATGACAGCATATAATCATACATTCTTGATTGCTGCTGGTTTTCTCTGTTGGAAAGAAAAAATATTGGGGTGAAATTTGTCATTTTTATTGTTGATCATCAGTTTCAGTGCAAGAAAAGCCTAGTTTCTGCCTTCTATATGGAGCATAGTGTGTGTGCGCGCGTGTGTGCGTGTGCGTGTGTGTGTGTGTGCACGCGTGTGTGCGTGAGAGACCTTTGCGCACTTATCTTGATCAAAAATCAAAATAAGCAGCTCAGCGCTCAGAACATAGTAAACATAGTAAGTGTATTTTGCACACACGCTATAATCTGCTGTTTTGCTCCATATAAAAGTCAGAAACTTTTTTGCACCAGCTAAAAGGTCTAAAGGGTTAATGCTGCCAGCCGATGATCCACAGTAAAAATGACACATTTGACCTCTTCCCAACAGGGAAACCCACCAACAATCAAGAATGCATGATTATATGCTGTCATGGCTTTTCCATTATAAAGACATTTTTTGATTGCAGTCAATTGGGCAAAAACAGCCACTAACATAACAAAAGGATAGTCAATCTGAACAATACACAAGGCCACCGTTTTTTTGTTTTGTTTTTTAGAATGGCAGCATGATGTCAAGGTGATGAGTGTGTTTTACATCAATTGCTGAATGAAAAAAACCACTTCGGTGGACCTATGTGAGTGTAAAAAATGTAGCAATCTTTACATGCGTTTCAGCTGCTTCTTTTTGAATATGTGTGCCCAGCAACTTCCTGATAGTAAAAACATAACTTTACTTCACACATGTGTTTTAAAACAAAGTGAGGTACTATATGCACCTTACGGGTGATCAAGTAACTCGTACACAGTGTTGGGTGTACAGTCGTGGCCAAAAGTTTTGAGAATTACATAAATATTGGAAATTGGAAAAGTTACCACTTAAGTTTTTGTAATAGCAATTTGCATATACTCCAGAATGTTATAAAGAGTGATTAGATGAATTGCATAGTCCTTCTTTGCCATGAAAATTAACTTAATCCTGAAAAAACTTTCCACTGCATTTCATTGCTGTCATTAAAGGAGCTGCTGAGATCATTTCAGTAATCGTCTTGTTAACTCAGGTGAGAATGTTGACCAGCACAAGGCCTGAGATTATTATGTCAGGCTGATTGGGTTAGAATGGCAGACTTGACATGTTAAAAGGAGGGTGATGCTTGAAGTCATTGTTCTTCCATTGTTAGAGGTCCTGAAAAAGAAGGGCCAACACTGCAAATACTGACTCTTTGCATAAATGTTATGTAAATGTCGATAAGTGAAGTTTATTTATAAACTAATTTCGAGAGGATCACGTGCTTATGATTGCTTACAGCTGGTCCCGCATCAGCTCGCAATTGATTCACCAATCAGATGATTCCTAGATCACCATAAATAACCAGAGTTTCCTTATCTCAGTACCTTCGGCTTGAAGAACTCCCCCCACCCACCCCTACTCCTCCTACTTCCCAGATGGGCGACACGGTGGCCCAGTGACTAACACTGTCGCCTCACAGTAAGAATGTCTCTGGTTAAAGTCCCAACTAAACTAGTTGACATTTCTGTGTGGAGTTTGCTTGTTCTCCTCGTGCTCGTTCCCCGGGTTCTCCGGTTTCCTCCCACAGTCCAAAAACACGCAATTTAAGTAAATTGAACACTCTAAGCAATACCATTGCCAAGTTCTTAATAAGTATACATCTCTTTTAGCCAGAAATAAGTCGGGGGAGTTCATCGAGATCTACCTGAGCTCAAGCTCCCCTCTCGCCCTGCAAATGGGAGGGAGCCCAGGGCTCGAGGATCTCATGAGCTCGGGGCTCTCTCCCGGGACAGCATGCCAAACAAGCTATATTACCAATCATCAGCTAAGTGTGAACTCTTGAAAAGCCTTTGAAACATATGAAGTGCTTGTAATTATATTTCAGTACATCACAGAAACAAGTGGAACAAACATCTAAAAGCAGTTTAGCAGCAAACTTTGTGAAAACTAATATTTGTGTCATTCTCAAAACTTTTGCCCACGACTAATTAGTTACTAAATAAAATAGTTATCGTAATGAAATTGCGTTTCAAAAGTAATATAAGGGTATTCAACAGTCACTAATCAGTCAAGAGAAGCAGAATATTTCAAAATAATTTCTATTTTCACCATTTTCCTCATAAAGTGGTTTTAAACTTGTATGGATTGTTTTCTTTTGTTGAACACAAAACAAAGATATTCTGAAGAACGTTATAAACAAACAAACAAACTGTCAAAACGTCCAAATATGTCAAAGCCTTTCCCCCCCCAACAGTAAATCTTTCTTTGTGTTAAACAGAAGAAAGAAACTCAGATATTCAGGTATTTTTTGTAATACAATATATAGCAGAATAATTCCTTTTTTTCAACTGAAGAAGACATATGCTTAAAGGAAAGAACTAAAGATGGTTAGATTGCCGTTCTTAAGAAACAATGAAATGTTTTAGAAATTTGTCAATATATGGTGTGTATGGAATATGTATCAATGTTTCAAATGAATGACAGCAGGGGCGCTAGTGAGCAGGCATGGAATAGGTTGTGTTTGGGGGAGCTCCGCCAAATTTGATTCGGTTAACTGTATTCTGAGCGTCTTGCGTTTCAAATGAATGACCCCATACGTTATTTCAAATGTGAGTGTTCGTTTTTTTTCATTAAAAGGTTTTGTTTGACTCAAATTTAAAGAATTAAGAGTTTATTTTCTATTGTTGAGTTTTGTGAATTTTTTGTATTGAGAAGAGTTATTAAATTATTTATTGAGCCACTAAGTTATTTTTCAGACTAAGTAATTTTAATACAATGTTTATGATGTAATTAGGTAATAGCCTACAATTATTTTTAGGGCAATGACTAGGCCCACACGGACTCTGCACGCGCAGATTTCTGCAGATTTTTAGCCTATCATCGAGTCTATGTATTTACTTGTGTACATTTATATTTATTCAGCTTTAAAATTAATTACATAATATTATTGTGATAGTAATATGAAAATGTTCATATGATTTATGTTCAATACAGTTTGTAAAGTAATATTTTCTGTCTTTTAGTAGAGATGTTATATGAGACTTGCTTTGTTTACCAAATAAGTGGATCTAATTGGATTTGCATTGTAAACATTAAAGTTAAAAAGGTATTATTTTTGATTTCATATGTTACGGTTTTAGTTTACGATACTCCTAAGATCCTTCCGCATAAATCCGCAGATTTTTTTTATCAAATTCTCAGCAGAAATAGCAAAAAATGTCTAAAGATTCTGTCTGGCCCTAGTAAAGACTTCATAAAATCTTCTTCTTCTTTTTTTCCCCTTCACTCATTTGTGATGCAGTACTTTAATACGCAAATTAAATCAGGATGACAGGAAATGCAGTTATTGATGCTGAAACTTCTGTTTCTTTGTGTTCAGGGTCTGCCGAAGGGTTATGAGGACTGTCCCTTCTACTTCTGGTTCAACACCTCTTTTGTGGAGAACTACAGGTGCATTTTTGACATCAGTTTAGTAATGTTTTTTTCTCTCTCTCTCTCTCTCGATCACTCACTCATTTACAATCTTTTGTGTGTCAGACTGTTTCTGTCGAGGGAAGAACTGGACAATCCTCACAAACCCAAGACCTGGGACATTTACAAGGAAGACTTTGGCGTGACGCTGTCTTTCACTGAGCCTTGAATTGACTCTACTTGAAGGGATTGTTCAACCAGAGATGCACATTTTCTCACCATTTTCCTCCTAAAGTGGTTATAAACCTTTATGAATTTCTTTCGTCTGTTGAACACAACACAAGATATTCTGTAGCATGAAAAAATAAAATAGGAACAAAATACGTGTCAATGGCTTTTTTCCCCCTACATTCTTCAGAATGTCTTTGTGTTAAACAGAAGAAAGAAATTTAGACTGTTGGAGTAAATGATGAAAGAGAAAAATGTACATTTGTGTGTGAATCATACCTTTTAAGCTATAAACTGAAGCCAAAGTAAACACTCCATGTAAACCCACAGAAAGGAGATCTGAGCGTGACTTTTTCTACTTTTGTTTTGTTTTTTCATTGAGTTGTATTGTGATGGTTCTTGTGATGGTGTGTGAAAAACAAAAAATGGAATACTTAAGAGCTTGTACTGTGGTTCTTTTTGTCGGGCTTGTGTTTTTTTTTATATGATGGCAATGAGATGTTTATTATTTCAGATTTGAGAGCAACGTTTGACCCTAAACAGGGCAAGAACTCACTTTTTGATGTTGTTGATCTGCCATTTTGTCCTGCCCTCTAGTGCCCTCTAGGCTTCATATTTTTCTCTTTCTCTCATGATTTAAATAGTTTAAATTATTTGTCACTTGGATAGAACTGCTTAAAGGGCTGTGTTTAGTTGATAAATAAAACATTCATAGATTTTTTTTTTCTACAACGTTCAAAATGTAAAGTAGCGTTATACATCTTCAGTGTAAAAGTAATGCAGTGTAAGACATTACTGCAGGATTTTCAGTAATATTTTACTCTGTACATTCAAGTTTATTTTATTTATATAGCGCTTTTTACAATGTAGATTGTGTCAAAGCAGCTTAACATGTTCTAGTAAAGTCCAGATTTCAGAGTTTAGTTCAGTTTAGTTCAGTTCAGTTCAGTGTGGCTTAAGTTTCACTGCTGAAAGTTCAATACTGAAGAGCAAATCCACCGAAGCGCAGCTCCACAAGTCCCGATCCGAGCAGGCCAGTGGCAACAGTGGCGAGGAAAAATCTTCACCAATTGACGAAGTGAAGGAAAAAAAAAACCAAGAGAAACTAGGCTATGTTAGGCACAATCATTCGAGAAATGTGTAATTTTCATAGGAAATGTAATCGTTCAAATGAAAAAACACAAGCCAAGCTGTATACTTCTTGTAGGATTTCTGCATTTCCCTGCAGGAGTTTTCTGTATGTTCACTTTTCAAAATATGTCAGTAACTAAATGCTGAACTAACTGAAATGCATAAAACTAAAAAATCCAAATAAACGTTACCAAAATACTATTACTATTGTTAAATTACACATAAAAACAAACACACACACACACACACACACACACAACATTTAAAATAATGAACAAACAACTTGCAAAATATTTCTTTATTCAATAATTACAACCTATAATTCATGATTTTAACATTGATTAAGATCCATCATAACTGTCCCATCATTTTCAGCAGGTGTGACAATTGACAGAGTAAATCACATGATCATAGAATCTTTGAGGACAATTGTTGTCAATTCAAAACAAACCATCCAATGACTTTTTCAAGTCCACGTTGTGCAATTAGTTGACTCGGACTCCAGTGTGCAGACTAGGTCAATGCAGGAAGTGATGAGCAGACCACAATCAGCTCATGAGCGACAAAAACACACAACCACAGCACTGAGAACAATTGAACCCTGAATATTGTGGTTGTTCTGAGACACAAACACAGCACATGATTCAGTCAGCTCATTTTCATCAGATAAAGCTCGTCTCTGGTTCAGCGCACTAAATGTGACACACACACACACAGTGGACCGTTTAAGTCCCATTTTAAAGTGACAGTTCACCTAAAAATAAAGCAACAATAAAATCACCCACAGTATTTAAGTGCATTTTGTTCTTCAGCGAAACGTTAAGATATGATTTATTCGATAAAACCGGACCGGTGATTTAGAAAATCCAAATCAACGAATGCAACCACTTTTAAAGTCTGAAAAACACATCCAGGCAAGCCAAAACTATTTTACATTGAACATACTCGAAACAGTTTGACAAAGCTGTCAATTAAATAAAATTATGCTATAAATAAGATTGATTTTCTTGATCGTTTCGCTTCTGACGATACACAGAGGTCTTCTGGAGTCATTTTGTTTTGCTTGAATGCCTCAAAGTGTCAAACGCTGCTTTTAATGAATCACCAGGAACCCAAATTTCAACGAAAAACTTTTTTTAATGTTCTATTAAGAGGAAAGTCACCATCTTATATGACATGATGGTGACTAAATCATCACCGAATGTTCATTTTTAAGTAAACCATCCCTTTAACCAAACACCTTGTAGCTTTAAATACCAACGACGTTCATAGCAAGTCAGCTAACGATTGATTTGATCACCAAAAACAAAATGTAACAAACAGAACAAAGTGCATAATGAATGAATCAGTGTGACACCGTACAATAAGGTTCCATTAGTTAAAGGGATAGTTCACCCCAAAAAATGTAATAAAATACACATTTACTCACTCTCAAGTGGTTCCAAACCATTATGGCTTTCCCTGTTGAACACAAAAAGAAGATATTTCGAAAAATGTTCAAACTGCACTGACTTCCATAATATGAAAAACGAATACCAAGGAAGTCGATGTTTGCAGGCTTTCAACATTTCTCAAAATATCTTCTTTTGTGTTCAACAGAAGAAAGAAACTCAAACAGGTTTGTGGTTAGTGCAGTGGGTAAATGATGACAGATGCTTTATGTTTAAGTGAACTACCCCTTTAAATGTATTTAATAACATTACCAAACAATGAATAATACATTTATTACTGTTTTATTCATCTTTGTTAATGCTAGTCGATGAAAATAAAGGTGTACAAGTATTGTTTTGAAATAAAATGAACTAATGGAGCCTTACTTTAAAACATGAGGTTTGATTTCTCCATTCTCCTCAGCACATGCTCTTCTTGTGCGTGTCTCCATGCAGAGGGCTGCATTGGGTCAGCTGGTCATAGCGTCCGCTGTGCAGGAGGCAGATGATGGAGGTTTTGCATGTGTCTGTGCAGGGTTTGGACACGTGGCCTTTGTGAAAGAGGTACCAGAAGCGCTGGAACACTCGCTCGTCGTTCACCATGAGTTTGATCAGAGCCTCCATGTCTGAAGGGAAGAGTGTGGACAGACCGTAGGCCTCGGACGCTCGGTACAGAAGAGTCCAGGAAGGGCTCGGGTCTGGTTTTAAGGGCTGGTTGTTGGCCAGAGTCAAGTTAAGAATAAACGTCTCGTGATCTAGAACCATTCGGCTGCTGTCGGGGTAGTTTCCGTCCACGTAATACACACGGTATCCTGAGCATGAAGAAAAAACATTTAGAAAACAGATTTTTTTTCTTTCAATGACAAACACTTTTTTAATAGTTCTCATGCATATGCATATCATGTTGTCAGCACAGATATCAAATAAAACTAATGCTAATATAAAAAACTAAACTGAAAAACAAAGTTTAACAAATGAAAAAAAACTGAAACTAAATGGTTAAATTAACTAAGGACAAAAAAAATAAAACATACAAATATATAAACTAAGTAAATAAATAAAAAAAACATAAAAATTTTTATTAAAAATGTGTTAATTTACTAAAGATATGCAAACATTATTGATGCTACAAACATCTACCAAATGCTAAACAAATAGTAAATAAGTAAATACTAAATAAGCCAAAAACAAAACTAAATATCTTCTAAAATAATAAACTAAATCCTTAAAAAAAGAAAAAAAAAAGAAAAAAACATAATATAAAAATGTATATTCCTAAATGCTAAAAAATATAAAACTAAAAAACAAACAAACAAATAAATGACCAAATTAACAAAACAAATATTACTAGCAAAGATGTGTTTAAATAAAGTAAAGTAAAATCACACAAAAGCGAAAACAAATGCAAAAAGGATGAAGAAAATAAAAAAAACATCAACATATATAAAGTAAATTCTTAAATAAACATTAAAATAAGTTACATTAAATTAATTGACTAAATATAAGCTAACATTTCTACTTGTTTCTAAACAAAATAACCAAATGCTAAACAACAAATATTGCATGCTAAAGTAAATACTAAATAAGTAAAAAAACTAAATATATTCTAAAATAATGAACTAAATCCTTAAATTAAAAAAAAGGTGGAATAAAGAGCAATAAAAAAAACTGCATCTATAAATGCTGAAAACTATATAACAAAACAAACAAATCACCAAATTAACAAAACAAATATTACTACCAAAAATGTATTTAACAAAAGATGATTAAAAAAAAACTGAAGTGAAAAACAATGCATAACAAAAGGTTACATTTCACTAATGATAAAGAAAATAATAAAACATCAAAATATAGAAATTAAGGAAATTCTTAAATAAACATTAAAATAATATTTTGTTTAATTTACTTAATGTATGCTAACATTTTTACTTGATGCTAAAAATTAACCAAATGCTAAACAAAAAGACTGCTAAAGCACAAGACAGAAATCCCTAAATGTCAAACAAAAACAAAGAAAATACTAATAAATGAGTAAAAACAAAACTAAACGTAGTCACTTTAGTACTAAACGAAATTCTTTGGAAAAAAAAAAAATTCTCTAAAAAAAAATATATTTCCCTAAATACTAAAAAATATAGAAATAACAAATGAATAAGTAAATAAATAAAAGACAAAAAAAATATTTTACAAAAAAAACAAACAAACAAACAAAAAGAATCTAATATAAAATGACCCAAAATAACACAAAAGCTAAAATAAACAAGAAGCTGCTAAAATAAAATAAGGTGTTAGACTAGATCAAACACATATATATTGTACTGTAAGTGCTGTGTGTTGAGTGAGCACCTGGGTTGAGGTTGACATAAGTGGTGACACTCGGAGCAAGGAAAGCCACACTCAGAGGACGGGTCAATGTTTCTTCATCATAAAACATCTGAAACTCATCCGTGTGCGTGTGTCCAAAAAACTGACCGGTTATAGTGCTTTCATACCTGCGAAACAAAACACAACGATAAAGAAATAAAGAGAACAAAACACAAGTGAACCATTAACCAGTGCATTATATACCCCTACCAGTATATACGGTAAAATCTCAAAAACAGGCAGCTACAGTCAACATGACCCATTTTAAAAAAACAAACTATACGACCTTTGTGGTGATAAAAGACAGTGTTTATAATGCTTTAAGACTGCAGTCACGCATTTGTGTTGACACAGCTATGGCTTTAAGAGATTAAAGTTAACTTGCGCTTTACAGCAGGATATAAAGAGTTGACAGAAAACTGACTGACTGACTGACTGACCTGTTAACTATATGATAGTAATTCCAACTCCAACTAGCCAGACATAAACCTGGAGGAATGTGACCGATGATGTGGACCTGAGACACACACAGACACACACAGACACACACGCTCGCACAGGTTAGACAAAACCCAAATAAAAAAACAGGCTAAATTTAAAAACAAAATGAACAAAAACAAACAAAAATGCAAAAACAAAACAAAAATGATAAATGTACATAAAACCACAAACAAAATTCACAAAAAAATAAGGAATAAAATTAAAAAGAAAACAAAAAATAATAAATCAAAAACCATAGAAAAATCTACAAAACAAAAACTGCAAAGAGAAAAACAAACCTATAAAAATAAATGACAGAAAATAAAAACAAATAAAAATAGTAAAAATGAAACGAAGCACCAGAATGAAAACAAAGCACTAAATACAAAACACTACACATAAAATAAAACCACACATAAAAAAGTTTTGTGAACAAACATAGCATAAACACAAACACTACAAAAACAAAATGAAAATGCAAAACAAAAATAAACAACAAAATAAAAAAAATAAAAAAACTGCACAAAAATCAAACAAACCACAAAAATCAAACAAAACCACAAACAAAATTGACAAAGACAAATATAAAACATAAAATGACAAATCAAATCAAACTTAAATGTAAAAATAATGTTAAAATAAAAATGTAAACAAATAAAAACATTTGCCAAAAAACAACAAAACCAAACAAAATTTACAAAAAGAAAACTGAAAAAAAAAAAAAAAAAAAAAAAAAACCAAACAAGTAAAATTGAATAATAATAAAAAAATAAAATGTAAACAAAAAACAAAAATAAATAAAGCCACAAACTAAACAAACAAAAAATAATAAAACAAAAGCTAAAAACCACAAAACAATGCTAATAAAAATATGAATTAAAAATAAAATAAAAAGTCCTACAAAAAAATAAACTAAATGCATAAAAAACGAAATGCACAGAAAACAACAAATAAACTTAAGCTTAAAACGTAATTTAAAATCAAAATATAAAATATAAAATAAACCACAAAAAATATCATGATGTTTGTGGAGGAAACAAATGTTGTTCCTCATTCAGAAGCAGTATAGGGAAACTCCAGCATTACATTAGCATACTATTGATGCATACTATCAAACAGCAACAGAAGTGCAATAACAAAACTGCTAGTTTCAAACTAAAAAAAAAGCTGAACATGCAACAACCAACAGTCACACATCTGCTTTAGCTGCTTCAACCGTTTAAACCCATCCAACCCACAAACACCAACCCTTCTGCTGCAATACACCATGGCTTATTGATCTTGTTTCTCTGTTTTCTGATGATGCATCTCTGGTATCTCACCTTCTCTCTCTTGTTCTCGGACTCCTGCAGGATGTGAATGAGCCACTGCAGCTGATCTGCCGGGTCGGTGGAGTTGACCATCAGCCAGTAGTTTGCTCTGGCGCAAAAGTTCATGTTCAGAGACACAAGCCTCAATCCAGGCTCAACGTTCACGCTGTAAAAACCACCATGGCTGCACAACACACATTACACAGATGATAATACAACTAATCAATCATAATAACAGCAATAATTATTCAGATCCAGCAAGTATTATCACAAAAATTGTCAAACATAACTATACCATTATAGCCATTGATATAGTAATAATAATAATAATAATAATAATAATAATAAAGGGCAGCACGGTGGCGCAGTGGGTAGCACAATCGCCTCACAGCAAGAAGGTCGCTGGTTTGAGCCCCGGCTGGGTCAGTTGGCATTTCTGTGTGGAGTTTGCATGTTCTCCCCGTGTTCGCGTGGGTTTCCTCCGGGTGCTCCGGTTTCCCCCACAAGTCCAAAGACATGCGCTATAGGTGAATTGGATAAGCTAAATTGTCCATAGCGTATGTGTGTGAATAAGTGTGTATGGCTGTTCGCCAGTGATCGGTTGCAGCTGGAAGGGCATCCGCTGCGTAAAACATATGCTGGATAAGTTGGCGGTTCATTCCGCTGGCGCGACCCCAGATTAATAAAGGGTCTAAGCCAAAAAGAAAATTAATGAATGAATAAATATTAACAACTTAATTAATTACTTAAATAATAATAACAATTAAAGCTGCAAGCAGCGATGAAAGGGACCTCGCACCCGGGCTCACCACAGCCTCAGGATGACAGAGAACAGCGGACAATAATGATTTAAGCCGATATATATTAAAAAACCCGAGAAAATCGCAGATTTATGCCAAACTTCCCTCTGTCAGCAGGTGGCGCTAAGACTGAGACTCAATATAGGCACGTAGATGTCTTGAGGAGAGGAATCTCATAGAACCTGTGCGTTTTCAGGCAGATCAGATATTGTTTGGTTGAGTTATAAGTGCTTCCTCCTCCATGGCGAAGCATCACACTTTCTCAGTCCGCCACGGACACGCCCCTCGGCGAAAACTCTAGATCTTCACAATTTAACATCACAAAGGCCTTTGGACTAAACTAACGTAACATGGATTTGGTGTGATAAAATTTGTAGGAGGAGTTTGTTAGACTGTAAAACATGTCACTTCCTGTTGCCAGCAGGTGGCGCTATATCTTTATCTGGTTATTGACATGTAAACGTGTTCAGGTCAGGACTGTTATCAAACATATGGATTTTGAGTCAGATCAGACATTGTATGCCTGAGTTATAACAACTTCCTGTTTCGTGGCGAAGCTTCAAAGTTTGAGAGGCCGCCACGGACACGCCCTTCGACGAAAACTCTAGATCTTCGCAATTTAACATCGCCAAGGCCTTAAGTTCACAATACCCAATTTTGGTGTTGATCTGATGAATTCCCTAGGAGGAGTTCGTTCAAATACCACGCCTGGAAATGGCAAAAACTGCACTTTTTCGCCAGAGGAAGTTAAAAATATCCGACTTCCTGTTGGGTTTGACATTTCGCTCCAAGAGACTTTTTGGTAGGTTTTGGCATGTTTGATGTGTGTGGCAATTTATGTATGTGTGTGTGAAACGTAGCTCGGGGGCTAGTCCGTCAAATGTGTATAGGTGGCGCTGTCGAGTCATTTTGCCACACCCACTTCCGAAACCTATAATGAACGTAAATTTTCGCCACTTCTGGGGCGTGTGCAAAGTTTGGTGAGTTTTCGAGCATGTTTAGACCCTCAAAATCGCGATTCATTCCGGAGAAGAATAATAATAATAATAATAACAAGCAGCGATGAAAGGGACCTCGCACCCAGGCTCACCGCCGCCCGGTGGCCTCAGGATGACAGAGAACAGTGGACAATAAAAATTTAAGCCGATATATATTAAAATACCTGAGAAAATCACAGATTTATGCCAAATTTCCTTCTGTCAGCAGGTGGCGCTATGACTGAGACTCAATATTGGCATGTAGATGTCTTCAGGAGAGGAAACTTATCGAACCTGTGTATTTTCAGGCAGATCAGATGTTTGGTTGAGTTATAAGTGCTTCCTCCTCCATGGCGAAGCATTGCATTTTCTCAGTCCGCCACGGACACGCCCCTCGGCGAAAACTCCAGATCTTCACAATTTAACATCACAAAGGCCTTTAGACTAAACTAACGGAGCATGGATTCGATGTCATAAAATGTGTAGGAGGAGTTTGTAACACTGTAAAACATGTAACTTTGCCAGCAGGTGGCGCTATATCTGTATCTGGTTATTGGCATGTAATAGTGTTCAGGTCAGGACTGTTATCAAACATGTGGATTTTAAATCAGATCAGACAATGTATGCCTGAGTTATAACAACTTCCTGTTTTGTGGCGAAGCTTCAAAGTTTGAGAGGCCGCCACAGACACGCCCTTCGACGAAAACTCTAGATCTTCGCAATTTAACATCGCCAAGGCCTTGAGATGACAATACCCAATTTTGGTGTTGATCTGATGAATTCCCTATGAGGAGTTCGTTCAAATACCACGCCTGGAAATGGCAAAAACTGCACTTTTTCGCCAGAGGAAGTTAAAAATATCCGACTTCCTGTTGGGTTTGAGATTTTGTTCCAAGAGACTTTTTTGTAGGTTTTGATATGTTTGATGTGTGTGCCAACTTTCGTATGTGTGTGTGAAACGTAGCTCGGGGGCCCACTGATTTTTGCCAAACTTCCTTCTGTCAGCAGGTGGCGCTATGACCGAGACTCAATATTGGCATGTAGATGTCTTCAGGAGAGGAATCTCATCGAACCTGTGCATTTTCAGGCAGATCAGATGTTGTTTGGTTGAGTTATAAGTGCTTCCTCCTCCATGGCGAAGCATTGCACTTTCTCAGTCCGCCACGGACACGCCCCTCGGCGAAAACTCTAGATCTTCACAATTTAACATCACAAAGGCCTTTGGACTGAACTAACAGAACATGGATTCGGTGTGATAAAATTTGTAGGAGGAGCTTGTTACACTGTAAAACATGTCACTTCCTGTTGCCAGCAGGTGGCGCTATATCTGTATCTGGTTATTGGCATGTAAATGTGTTCAGGTCAGGACTGTTATCAAACATATGGATTTTGAATCAGATCAGACAATGTATGCCTTAATTATAACAACTTCCTGTTTCATGGCGAAGCCTCAAAGTTTGAGAGGCCGCCACAGACAAGCCCTTCGACGAAAACTCTAGATCTTCGCAATTTAACATCGCCAAGGCCTTTAGTTGACAATACCCAATTTTGGTGTTGATCTGATGAATTCCCTAGGAGGAGTTCGTTCAAATACCACGCCTGAAAATGCCAAAAACTGCACTTTTTCGCCAGAGGAAGTCAAAAATATCCGACTTCCTGTTGGGTTTGAGATTTTGCTCCAAGAGACTTTTTGGTAGGGTTTGGTATGTTTGATGTGTGTGCCAATTTTCGTATGTGTGCGTGAAACCCAGCTCCGGGGCAAATTTTTTAAGTGTTTATAGGTGGCGCTGTTGAGTCATTTTGCCACACCCACTTTTGAGACCCATATCAATCGATCATTTACACCGCGTTTGGTGTGTGTGCAAATTTTCATGAGTTTTTGAGCATGTTTAGACCCTCAAAATCCCCCCAGTTAGGGGCGGAATAATAATAATAATAATAATAATAAAAAACGGAGGAATTCCAATAGGGCCTACGCACCGTTCCGGTGCTCGGTCCCTAATAATAATAATAATAAACAGCGCAATTCCAATAGGGCCTACGCACCGTTCCGGTGCTCGGTCCCTAATAATAATATAATTAGTGTTATTATTATTACTATTACTACTATTATTATTATTATTATTATCATTACTACTATTATTATTATTATTATTATTATCATTATTATTAGTGTTATTATTTTTTTTTTTTATTATTATATTTATAGCTTTACCGTATGGTCTCCAGGGCTTCCTCAGGCAGCCAGGGTGCCCACTCCTTCGCCATGGTCTCATACAGCCAACGGGACGAATGATTTCCATGCACAAACGGAGGAGGAAAACTATTGACCGGCGTGCTCTCATGATTCCCAACTGCCGGATACACCGTAACGTTGTGGCCCAGGTGTTTGTGTATGAGTCTGGTGATGGTGACCAGCTCATTCAGCTGCTGCGTCCGTGTCTGAGACCATACGTTATGAGCAGGAATATCCCCTGTCCAATAAACCCAATCCCATGGGCCCGATTTAGCCACATTCTCCAGAAGATTTTCCACTGTGCGCAAAGGCAGGTCACACTTGCTATACGTCCCCCAATATCCTGCCCTGGCGTGCCTCCAACTAGCCCTTCCAGAGTCATTTCGACAACACAGAGGCTTGTTACACTCTGCAAGGCTGCCCTCAGTGTACTCTGCATCCCAGTGGATGTCTGTGAGGAACAGGATCCTGCTAAATGGAGAGCCCGGTTTGGGTGGAGACGGCGTCTTGACTGGTGGTTTGGGGATTTGTGGTAAGGAAACATTCCATGGGGCGTAAATGTCGAAATGGCCACACGAAGGTCCAACCAGGACAGCACAGGCCTCCGTAGGCCAGAGGAAAGACTCCTGAAGCGCTCGGATGACATCAGCACGGAAGAGTGCGGTGATGTCCCGACACACGTCTGGATTGGCCAGGTGAAGACGAACACACACCTCTCCTAAAGCTCGAGACACTCGCTCCATATTTGAGTCACTCTGGGAACAAAGACGACACAGACACAGTTTAATAACAGTTAACACTCAGTTGTGTTTCGAAAAATCTTATTTCAACTTATTATTTCTTATTTTCAACTTATTTCAAGAGATACATATTATTTATTATTATTCTTTTTTTTTACTCACCCTCAAACCTTTTTTTCTGTTCTACACAAAATTATACATTTTGAAGAAAGCTGAAAACCAATAACCATTGACTTCATAGGAGGAAAACAAATACTATGGAAGTCAAAGGTTACAGGTTTCTTTTTTTTGCCTTCTTCAAAATATCTTCATTTTGTTTGACAGAATCAAACATGTTTGGAGCAAATAAAGGGTGAGTGAATAATGACAAAAATGTCATTTCTTTGGGTGAACTGTCCCTTTAAGAGCACGAGAAAATAAACTAATTTGTTAGATGCTTTGCTTTTGATAGCAGCAGTTTAACAAGTCGTTTGTGCGTTGGAGGTGTTTGAGCATCAGATCGGCTAGAAGAGGATGTGCGTTGGCTGGTTTTTATATGTTTGGTTTTAAGGTGTCAGTTTTTAGGTGTTTTGGATAAAGCATACGTGTTAAATGGATATAAATAATATAAATATGTCAATTATATGCAGTAAATGTAACAACAACAGATAAAATTATAATAAAATTTGTGACTTTTTAACATTCTGTCAAGGGTCTGAAGATGAAAAATAGCCAAAAATAACTAATTCTGGCATATTTTACAGTAATATTTATTAATGTGCACTGACCCTGACATTTCATTATGTACATACATGCTTATTTAAACAGTTTGTTTAGTTGTTTTTTGACACTTTACAACTAAATGGGTAAAGTTTGTTTTATATTTGTAAACTGCAGTCTATGTACTTCACTTTCGATTTTCAAAATACAAACTAAGAAACCATTTTTACTCTCTCACACAAACAAACATACAAACAAACAATAAAAAATGCGCCAGGATGATTTAAAATACACAAACACCATCATAGAGGTAAATACAGCAGCAGATCTCACCAGCAGCGCGATGTCGACCGAGGCGAAGATCGCTTTACACAGCGCGCAGGACAAGTTTCTCCATCCGAAACCGAGCTTTAACCGGTCCAGCTCCTCCACGACCCTCAGCCGAGGCACATCTGTCCCTCCTTCAAGAGGGTAGGAGAAACACAAAGGCCCCAAAAACAAGATCCAGAGTAAGAAAACTGACAACTCGTACACCGGACGCTTCATCTCGACGGCGCGCTGAGGTACTTTAGGACCCCGTCTCTACATCCCTGTTGACCCGCACAGGAAAACAGATATTGTGGATAAGGAGTCACGCGAGGACTCTGTGTGTAAATAAAACAGCAATGAGAATAAGGTGACCTCGCGTCTTGTTTATTGGCAGTTGTGAATAACGAAGTCTGTCCTCACGCTTTACCACGTCCCGGGCGACCCGACGAGTTTACATATAGCGTCAGCTGATTGATCACGTGACCTGCTGACAAAGCATCTAACGAATCACGTGCTCTACTGCTTTGTAAACACTAAAATGACAACAGACTTTTGATGAGTCACAATTATGTTAACATTTTAGTTTAATATTAATATTTTTCACATTGTAAAATAAACACAGTATACACATTACTGCACTGACGTGACGCTTTTTTCGTCTCATAGATTGTTAAAATAAATGAAATTTATATATAGATGAAGGAAAATTAGCCCTCATGTTAAATTGTAATTTTCAACTGATGTTTAACAGAGATTTTAAAACACATTTTAAAATATTATTTTAATAACCAATTCTTTATCTTAAGAGGTCTGATAATATTCACATTAGCAGATTTACATAAAAAACTACATAAATTATTCTCATCAAACTAAAAGAAACATATGAAAAACTACAGGAAACACTGTAAAATTGCCTTGCTTTGATAAATATCAATTATGAAATAATTTTTAAAAGAATTCAAATTTGACAGAAGGGCTAATAATTTGAGGGGTTAGTGAAGATGTTGTTAATGTACAAACATTTACCCCATACATTCAGTTTTATTATTATTTCATTTGGCCAAATTACATTTCCCCTTTTTTATTATTAGATTGCAGTTATCCATTTTATCCCATTACCCATATTTTTTGGAACTTAAGAAACAATTAGCAAAGCTTTTTATGTATATTATATTAAAACGTGGAGGAATAAAATGATTATTTAAAAATTATAATTTCTACTAATGAAATACCTTCTGCAGTACAACAGTAAACATTTTTAAAATGTAAAACATTCATAGACAAGTTATGAAAAACTCACAGTCCTACGTTTCATTTATTCATCCAAATTTAGCAAAACACTGTGACATTCTGCATTATACAATAAAATCCGTTTTCATAACAAAATTTCACAATTCTGCTTTCCATCTTATAACTAACAAATGAACCGACTGAAACTCTCAGCATGGGCAAACATTTTTATTTGTTCTTATTTTCTTTTAGTAAACTTCAGTTATCACGAATAAAATATAAACAGCCAAAATCTCCAAAATAAAGACTACAGAAGAGCCGCATGAATGTTCATTAAAAACTTCACAGGGTCAGAAAACTGAGCATAAGTTAGAAAATCAGTCTGTTTTTCTGCTTTTCAAAATGCAAAAAGAAACACTGTGAAATAATAATAATAATAATAATAATAATAATAATAATAATAAAAAGATAGAATTATGCATGTCAAGTATGCTTGTTTTCGTCTCTTGGTTTCCTATTGCATACTGGCAAATTGAAAAGAGCAACACTGAAAGCAAAAGGAAGTAAATAGATGTAGTGTTCAGAAAAGCAAAAGCGCTCATGGGCCGACAAACGGAACACCCATGAAAAAAAACACATATATACGTGTACAGTATAAAAATCTCTCAGACGTTTCAGCACCAAACATGCTTAACGTACAATGTACATTTGAATAGAGGAGTGGGATGTGTGTTAGCTACAAAACAAAAATCATGCATGGATCAAAATCAGTTTACGGGAGGCACAAACGTCCCATGATGCATGTGGCACAAGACTTCTCACATTTGATGTGACGTGTGTATATGTCTCCTTTATTTTTTGCATTTACGGTACCTTAATCTAATGTAACAGGTGTTTATAACATGAATCTCCCTGCTATGAGAGGGACAATACAATCATGATATTGTGGGCACTTCTTATTTTGGTTATTTATTTTTTTACATGGCAAGGCATAAAATGGCATTAGCTTATGCATTATTGCACTGTTTTATATCTTTTTTTAATGTAAATAAATTTGACTTTTGCGATCAGGGACAATCTGAAAGTGTTAATGCAATGGCAGGATGCTTTAAATACTAATAACGGACACATCGACTATGAGCTAATAAAACGACTCCTTTGAAAGAGCAAAGTGGACAGAAATGGAGCAAAAAGATGCAGATGTTTGGAGTGGTTAGCTGACATTATATTTACTGTACATTCACTGCCGCCACTTCCTGTATAATGGCTATAGAAAAGAGGTTTTGAGAGGAGTGTTTTTCTGTAAACGCTCCAGAGAACACGTAAAGACTGATGAACACACAAACACGCGCGTCATTTTCAATGATTGCATATAAGAATATAGAGGATAGTGAGAACGTGGCTTTTTAAAAATGTTCAACAGCGCTTCCACAAAGCGTTCTTTCTTTCTTTAGTAGAGGACTTACAGTGGCATAGAGCACTTTGGTGAGTGGTGAAATTTAAAGAGACAGTTCATCCAAAAATGAAAACTCAATTATCATTTATTTACCTAAAGAAGATATTTGGAAGAATGTTGGAAATTCGTAGCCAATTACTTACACAGTATTTGTTTTTTCCCTACTATGGAAGTCAATGGCTGCCGGTTACCAGCATTCTTCAAAAGATCTTTTGTGTTCGACAGAAAAACAGAAATCACTTGAATAATAGCGTGTGAATGTTCATTTTTGAGTGAACTCTCTCTTTAAGGCAATACTGTGAAGTCAGTGTTGTACAGTGTGGTTATTTGTCTTGCATCTTCTCCAGGATGGGCACGATCATGTCGAATTTGGGCCTCTTGGCAGGGTCCTCATTCATGCAGATCTTCATGAGTTTGCAGATGTGAGGGGAGATTCCGGGTGGAATGGTGGGCCGTAGTCCCTCTAGCGCCACCTGGTGGGCACAGAAGAGAAATGGTTTGTTTTGATTTTGGTCCAGTTTTTTAAAATTGTGTGTGTGTGTGTGTGTGTGTGTGTGTGTGTGTGTGTGTG
>CAIGQW010005633.1:8363625-8375075 GCA_903798125.1 Danio choprae
AAAGAAAGAAAGAAAGAAAGAAAGAAAGAAAGAAAGAAAGAAAGAAAAAGAAAGAAAGGCAAACATCTAGCAATAAAGCAGGAAATGGAAGCTAGAAAGGATGAAGACAGCTGGACTATGAAAAAAAGCAGCTGAAGATGAAAACAGAGAGTTATCAGTGTTCAAACAGAGAGTCAGAGTTCAGTCTTATCATCATCATCCCAGCACTCAGCACAGCAGAGCTCCTTCACATACAGGTCTGAACAGAGGAAACCAGAGCGGGAAACACAGGAAATCATATTCCACGCTCTCTCTTCCACTGTAGCGACTCCCTCCCTCTGCCTGCCCTGCGCTATGGTCAATTCAATACAGTTAAGTTACTCTTGTCCTTGTAAGGTCGTGAAGCACATGCTGTTAACAAGCATGCGCGAGCACGCACACGCACACACACACACTGAGAGAGAAAAAGGAACGTTTACGCTAACAGCCTTACAACTGCACAAAGACAGATTATGTAAACAGTGATACTGGAGCCACAGCTGAAAGATTACGCCTTGAGACTGCGGTTATACGATCAAAGAGTCATAAAAACTCTCTTATTAAGAGTGTCCTCCCGCCAAAAAACGTTCCGGAGTTGCATTTGGCATCGATGTAAATGTACAGCTTCACTTCTGAGTTCAAGTTTCAACCTTTTAGCAACAACCTGGCGGAGTGAAGCTCGGACTGAATTAGGTCATAAACCGCACATCAGTGAGGCGCCACGCTCTAAAAATGTATCCAAGCTAACAGGCTAGTCAAGTGTGTAAAAAAAAAAAAAGAAAAGAGGTTTGTGACAGGAAATGTAACTAAAACAATATTGTGAAACATCTAAAAATCCCCTTTTCTCAAACCACACGTCAAAATGTGTATATTTTTAGATACTACAAGCTCAAAGGAGAAGTAAAAAAAGGGAAGTATTTTTAGTAGTAAACAAGGATTCACTGTTTGGTTAATGTGCTTGTGATTGACCTGTAGCTTCGGTGTGGGTTTTAAAGCCACACAGACAAACAAGGCTGTAAACCAGCATTTAGTTTGCCTCTGTCTTTGGTCTTCTACTTTTATTAGTCGCTACAGTCCTGTCCAGACTTCAAGAATAAAAAGCAGCCCACAAAATTTGTCAGTTCCTCTTTGAGTCACAATTTGAGACAGACTCGCAAGCAGCTTGAAGTGGCCTTCGCTACTGGAGAAGCACAGATGCAAAATTTGGATACGGATATTCGATCTTCAAAACAACCTTAGACGGTGTAACACACGGTATTATGCACTGCATGCAGGAAACATGCTAAAAAAAGTCCATTTGTAAAAGTACAGATATGAAGACAAAGTAAGATATATTTTATTCATTCATTTTAGACTATTTAATCCCAGCAATGTGCTATTGTTATTTTCATACATTTTAGTTGGCAATAATATACAATGTTTTATGCAAATATTTTTATAACTACAAATTTTCATTTTAATAAGCATTTATTTTTATTATAAAAAACCTATATAATTTAACTTGTGATAAATCAGTGTCTGTCAAAGTCAGATTGTTAAAGTCAATACGAAAATCTTAATACACGTTTTGTTCTAATAACATACAACTTATCAGTTTGTAATACTCTTAATATTTCATTTCATTTTAATAGCTTACTCTACTTATCTCTAATGAGCTTCCTGTTCCAGTATGTTATATTGTTATTTGATGTTAGATCTCCCTTCCTACAGTAAGAACTTTCTACAACAAAGAGTCACACACAATGTCGTTATAGTGTATGCGCTCGCTTGCTCACGCTCACACTCACACGCACGCACGCACGCACACACGCACACACACACCTTTGCACAGTTTTTGCACAGCAAATGTGACAGGATACACGTTAATATACACTGCTGTATGGAAATCTGTTCTGTTAATGTAAAAAATAATGATACCTGATTTAAGTCCATCAACCGGGATTGAAGCGTCTTCTTTCATAATTGTACTGACACTACCCGGCTGTGGTGAAGAATTACGAAGCGATTTTACTGTCTTTTACTGTCAATCAATTCGGTGGGTGGGTAAACCGCACTTCTACGTCACGTTGCGGTCGGCCTCAAAATGTGAGGGATTTGGATCCTATATTTAACGTCACTCCAATATGACTGTGGACACACTATACCTACACACAGTTCTGTCCAAACAGCTTCCAAAAGAGGATTTTCATCATAGATGCCCTTTAAACCATGCATGCGATTTCGCCATCTGAAATTTAGATCATGTTTTAAAAAAAGCTCACTAAAACACTTGTAAACACTGTTAATAACATTATTTTCTCTTCAATGGAAGGTAATGTCAAAAATATAAACATTTTTACATTTTGATAAATCCCTCATGCTAATGAATCATAAAACATATTGTTAAGAAACTAAATTTGCACAAAAGTCAAGTTTTAAAGACATTTCCAGAAAATATGCACATCTAAATGAGGGATAAGGTGACAGAAGACCAATGTTTAGGTCCAGTCCAGTTTTCTAACTGACATAATGTAATGCAGAGCATAAGCAACACCCATGTACGTCTGCAATTTCCTGTCTCCTCCCACAAACATGTAAGGTCGTGACATCTGAAGCCCTACTGAAACTCCTAATGGCCCTTCAGAAGAACTGAATCATCGGCCATTTCATTCTATTAGGCAAAAACCGTAAGGCAAACCCCTTAGCTGGAGTTTTTCTATTTCTGGAAAAGGAAAACACTTTGAGACGGGTAAGTGGATAGAGAGAGAGAGAGAGAGAGAGAGAGAGAGAGAGAGAGAGAGAGAGAGAGAACTGGTAAGCCTCAAGTCAGCATGCTTTGGTTGGTGAGGTCATCGTATGGAAACTATTCCATTCCATCCCAACCATTTCATTTCAGCCCAGACTGTTCGCTCCTCCCCTTGTTCTGAGTCACAAATTACACATAGGCTTCAAATAATGCTGGATTCGTAAAGCATCAGATGTTGTTTAGAGTTGGGAATAAACTTAGCGAATAGTGACGTTAGCAGTAATATATACAAAAATGAATAGTATTGTCTAATATTTTGGGATTTTGTGCCATTTAATTTGGCACTTTTTCTTTATGCAGTCTGTTTTTTCCAATAATACAAACAGTTTTGAGTCACAAATCAGACATGGACTCACTGGATTTGTAAAGCATCAGCTGTTGTTTAGAGCTTGGACTAGACAAATTAACTAAAGTTAGCACTAACATAAACAAATGATATCATCGAATTTCTGGGATTCATGGTATTTAATTTGACATTTTTTTTCTTCATGCTGGCTGCTCTTCTAATAAGCCAAACATTTCCAAAGTCATAAATTAAAGATGGACTCAAACTTATGCTGGAGAGGTCAGCGGGTGACATTAGCACAAACATAAATTGGATTTCATGCTGTTTAATTTGGCATTTTGTCTTCATGAAGTCTAAACTTTCAATAAAATAAACATTTCCAGAATCACAAATTAAACTCCAAAACTTACATTAAATTTGTAAATTTTCAGCTGTTGTTTAGAGTTGGGAATAGACATATAGTGGCAACATTAGCACTAGTGTAAACAAAAATGAATAGTATTGTATCATCTCATTTATTGGATTGTGTGGTTTTGTGAAATTTGTGATTTTTTTCTTCATGCAGGCTGAACATCCAATAAAACAAACATTTTGAGAATCACAAATTGCACAAAACAAATACTTTTGCTGCTTGTTCAAACTACTTATTTTAAATGAGTTGAAACAACCAAATTCTTAAGTTCCTTTGGGACAACTTAATTGTTTTATGTACAATCCACTTAATTTGTAAAAACTAAATTGATTTGTTTTGGAACAACATGAAGGAATTGTGTGCAACTCAGCATTTTTTAAAGTGTAGACATGGAATCCAACTTAAAGCATAAGCTGTTGTTTAGAGTTTGGAATAGATTAGCTAAAGTTAGCACTAACATAAACTGAATGAGAAAAATGTATGATATGATCTAATTTTTGGGTTTCATGGTATTTCATTTGACGTTTTGCTGCCTGTTTTTTCAATAAGCCAAACATTTCCAGAGTCACATATTACAGACAAACAATTTACACTGGATTTGTAAAGCATTAGCTTCTGTTAGAGTAGTGGCTAGCAAGTGATATTAGCACTAGCATAAAAAAAAGAATAATATTGTTTAATATTTTAATTTTGTGCTATTTATTTTGGCTCCCCCCCCATGTTAGCTGTTCTTCTAATAAGCCAAACATTTCCTCTGTCATAATTTCAAAGTCGAAACTTCAGCCATGTGAAGAGTGCAGGAAATACCTAGATAGTGATCTACATCGGACGTGATGGCACGCCTCCCTAAAAGCTTCATCTAAGCTATAGCTTTTGCCTGCAATCTGCTGATTGTGTTGCTGAACCTGGACCGGCGAACCATTCATCTCCATCCCATTCCTTTAAGCTAATAATTCTCACGACTGACAGCAGGAG
The DNA here is from genome assembly GCA_903798125.1 of Danio choprae. Lineage (NCBI taxonomy): Eukaryota > Metazoa > Chordata > Actinopteri > Cypriniformes > Danionidae > Danio > Danio choprae. Next base: position 8,368,102 of record CAIGQW010005633.1, read on the forward strand.
AAACGACTCCAGATCAGATCCTTTACAGCTTCTTGGAGATCTACCTGACCATTTTCCTTTCTTTTGTGCGTCCCAGCTGCTCTGGCTTGTCTTATTGAAGGAAGACGGGCCAGGGCTGTTTGTGAGTGGGAGCTTGGCAAAGGTGGAGGTATTTAAACAGGGTGCATGGATCAACTCTGTGTATGCTTTGCACCATATAGGGCTAGTGGAATTCTGCTCCTCAACGCGTGTGGAATGTGTTTCGTTTAGTTTATAAGACACAGACTGGATATTTCAAGACATAACTCTTCAAACCAGCACTAACGATGTTCAGTTTAAGAGAAGAGGTGCAGAATATTAACAGTTCTGGCTAACATGAAAAACATAAAGGCCAATAAATTACTGATATGAAAATACAATTTTAAAAAATGTATACAGTAACACATTCATTGTTTACAATAATATCATAACTGTTGTTTTAACAAGGAGCTGGCATTTGACTATCTCATTCACTCTGGATAAAACAAACAAAAAATGTATCTCCAAATGAGACTCCAAAAGCATTCACTGCATGTTGAAGCCTATTAGAATACTGTAAGAATGACACTAATAATTATGAAATAATAATAATATTTTATTATTTATATTTATATAATTTATAGTCATAAAATGTGATAGAGAGAGAGTTTTGAGTTTATTGCCATATCAGCTTGTCATGGCAAAAAAGAAAACAATAAAAAGTCATGAAGAGCAATAAATAATACGTAAGATAAAATACATAAATAATAATATATAAGATACAAATCTAAAACAGTTTTTTGAAGTTTAGTTTTGATAAAAATTGCAAAATTTTGGAAGGATTCACATTTAAAAAAATTTCATTTAAAGTCTCTCCAGATAAAAATCGTTGTCTGATAACACTAAAAATAGGGCATTCCACAAGTATATGTTTAACATTTTGGTTTCTGTTGCTGTAACGCCATGGTGGCGGATGGTGACAGAACGAGACTTAACACGAGATATATAACAAAACGGGTTTATTGAACACTTACGGGGAACAGATACTGGATGCGGGAAGACAGGACGACACAGGAACAAACGAATCAGACGAATCAGAATACCGGACAACAATGGACACAGACGAAAGGGTATAAATAGAAGAGGGATGATTACGCTAAAGAGACACAAGGGATGAACACAGGTGGAACAGATTAACAATGACGGTGGCGGGAGAAAGACAAAGAAAGCACGTGACAATAACAAATGATGACGTGGACGAACACTGACAGTTATTCACAATATATGATAAAGTAAAGTGATATTACAGAAGCAAAAGTGTTGTTTTGCCAAATATCAGAGTATGAGCAAAATATTTTACACAACAATTCAACAAACAGGTTTGTGTTTAAGCATGTGTTTGTTTGTTTGTTTTGCAGCGAAAATATACACAAATTGACATATATCTTTTACATTTTGACCTCAAAAACCTTTGATCTCTATAACTTATAAAGAATACATGAGAGAAGCAAAGAGAGAAACTTAAATGTTTACATCTTAACCCATATAAATGAATTTACAATTGCATATAATCCAAATCAACACAACTTTGTTAAAATATCCTCACTGATAACAGTAGAACAACCATGCTAGGTAAGTATTATCAAATATGATGCATCTATTAGTTCTAGCTTTGAAGTCCTACTGAATTGCACTGCATATTTAGATATTAGGGATATTTAGACCAATAAATGATATGCATTCAAGTTGTCTATACTAATCTTATATACTATTATGGAAATATAATTCCTTTGCATTCATTATATATAAATATCAGTGCATATATATGTATCTGTTGCATCACATACAGTATATGCATGTTAAAAGTTTAGCGAATGATACAACAAAAAGACTGCCTGAATGCGCGGTTGGATAACATCACGTGATGGGGTCACACATTGAGACGCGCAGTACTATTTATACTTAAATTTATACTTATTTATACTTTCGCGAGGCTCCAGTAGACTTTTCTTTTTTCTGATTCCCATCTGGTTGATGCAACATATTTATATAATGGTATATAATGGTAGGGGAAACACTGGACACCACACCACACCACACAAAAACCCACACGGGAGAGTGGGCTTGACAAACCAACAGTAGGAAACACTCTTTCCTCTCTATATGCATCAGACACTTTCTTATAAACACACTAAAACACAATGTTACAAAAATATAGAATAGCTATCACCTTTTTTTTTTTTTAAAGTACATTATTTTGTATAACTGCAAATTGATTATGTATGTGCTTAACAGCTATACCGTCCAACCCGCACACATCTCAACTTTTCATGACTTTAAAGTACAAATGATATCAAAACTAATTGTATGATTTTGTTAGCTCACATTGCTAGTTTAGTGGTGAACAATTCATCTGTGCATATCATTAAGAAAAAAAGTGTTTGCCCTTGTAATCTAAAATTTAAATCTGAAAACGCACTTCCTGTTTGGAGATTCTCAGATTACGTATGTATTGGGCGTGGGTAACATACTTAACCATGCCCCTCCAACTGTCAGTTTTGCCAACAAACAGAAATGGTGAGGAGGAGGTGGTGTCTGTTAGGTTGTAATAACTCTTCTAAAACCCATTTCCTGATCTTTCTGAATGGAATGCCTACTTTACTACATCCAATCAGCTTGCAGCAGAAACAACAAGCCACGCCCACTATTTTCTCATTTACTATTCCATTTCTCTAGGAACTGTTAGAATATGAAAAACAAAACAGTCACAGCTTCAGATTCATGCAGACTTTAACTGTAATGTAATAATGCATGTTTTTTGTAGAGCTGCTTTGTTATAATAATTATTGTGAAAAGTTATTTACAAATAAACTTGAATGGAATTGAATCTCTGTAAGTCCTCAAAAACATCTATTTAAAGCTAAAAATTCCTATACTGCCAAATAACTGAAATCCATGACACAAACGAAAAGTGATAAAAATCTACCCTCATTGCCTTTGAATCACTGCACCACTGCGCCCAGGGATTACAAGACTGATAAAAGTGTAAGGGGTGAACAAGGGGACAAGAATCCGCCCCCTATCGACAGAAAATAAGCCTGTACAAAACCACAAATAAGCAATTTTTAGAACCACACGTCAAACGTTCTAAAAATAGCTCATATTATGACCCAAGCAAACACTCCAAAATGCACTCACCCCTGGTTTAGGTCATTCTCTGTGTTGTCCAGCCAGAGGCGAACGGCTACCGCGTTGCCTTCACGGCACTGAGTGAAGATGTCATCCATTTGGGCACCCTCTCTCCTCTCACACTACCCGAACGGTTCGTCCCCTACCAGGAGTGTCCTGGGAGAGGCGTCTGATGCAGCTGGACCCTGAAGAGGACAGGTCAGGGCTGACAGGACATTCAGCCACGGGAAGGGTGCGATGGGACAGTCTCTTCACAGTCTCAGGGCAAGTGTCTGGTGTCTGCGCTGCACTGCAGAGAGACAAGAAGGAGGAAGCTCTGATGAGCCGTTCTGATCTCTGTTGCACAAAACACACTGTCACAGTTCAAGTCACTAGGGAACAATGACTGAGTGTGAAACATTACAAGAAATTTAAATGTGGGTTTGCACTAGTTTGGTTCTTTTGGTCTGGATTATTTAGCATTTCATTTTTTTTTAGACTGAAGCTAACTAAGACATTTAAGAAGCATATTTTACTACAGAATTTATCTTATATCCACAACAATGCTGTGTTCTGGCTTAAATGCTGTAACTATGATGAGAAAAACAGGCATGCTTAAGCATTCTGTCCTTTTATGGTCATTCATTGTGACAGCATCTCCTGTTTTTGGTTAGTTTAGACGCCTTTAGCCCATGTTGTATTAATATTTCAGTCGAACTGCACCAGAGTTTGTTGCACTCATCTTTTCAGAGGTCTCGGTCTGCTTGTTTGGTGTCCACAAAGTTTCAAAAGGCAGCATTCACACTTGTTGAAATTTTTGAAATTAATTATGTTTTCATTTTAATTACGTTTTAATTTTACAAGTCTCCTATTGTTAAACATGGAGACTTGAACGATTTTTGAATCCAACCATTAACATTATTTTTTATAGCTGCATAAAACATATGTCAGAGTAATTGGTGGTTCATTCTGCTGAGGTGACCCATGATAAATCAGAGACTAAGCAGAAGGAAAGTGAATGAGTAAATTAATTGTTTATTAGGACTATTATTAACTGTAACTATCTGTCATGTTATCTGATGGAGCACAACAGCGCATCTCTCCTGTGCGCTCTGTAATATCATTTTGCCTGGTGCAGGTGTGATGCGGCAGCAGACTTTCTTGACTATTACTCCAGAATAAGAGTGTAGTTAGAAAAATAGAAAAATATTATTATTTTTTTTTCCGTTGGTCTTATTACACAATGTAACTAACTACAGAAGACTGTAGAAGTGCTAATGGTCTAATCTATTTCAATTAATTGTGCTAAACTAGGCTAAAGAAAACTCAGCTGGAAATCAGCTGAATTGTTTCAAAAGTCAACTGTTTAACTCTAGGAGACTTGTAAAATGAATTTTAAAAAAGTGAAGTGTACCTTTAATCAAACCAAACCTACCAAGTGTGAACACACCCGTGAAGAATTACCCAAAAAAGAAAGGGTCAGTGATGTTGTTTTATCACATCTATTCAAATAAATAAATGCATTTCATACATCCTTTTGAAAGGACTAAAATCACAAAGTCACATAAATAGGTTTAAAAGACCTAATATTATAACGAAGAAAATCTATAAGAGAAAACCTTGTTTTATTTTAGAAAAAAAGTTAACATTAAACATAATAAAATGACATTTTAACCATACAAATTATTCAAATACTTCTTCATATATTCAATTCATGAATTAATAATTAATTACATAACTGTAAATATACTGATTAATGCAAGTAATGATTAAGATACTTATTGAATGGCAAAGGAAATGTAATTACTTTTTACTATAATGGCTACCACATGACATTTTTAGAGTAATTCAATATAATTTTCTTTTCAGAACCACATTATACCAATGAAAATACCAAGAATACATTTCTAAAATCCTGGCAGACAAAAGACTTTCCATTTTGTTTTTTTATTACATTTACTACACAAAAAAGTTACTTGTTTTGCGAAGAGAAAGTACCAGAGAAGCGGTGTTGGAGAAAAATGATATCAAAAATGACATGAAATAAACATTTCAGCTTAGGTATTATTTTTTAGTAATTCAAACCCCTTTACCTAAGCCTCTCAACCACTTCAATTTCAGTCTTGCACATCTTCTATGCCAGTCTTATCGAACCGTTGACCATTCGTAACTTTGGAATCTTTCATTTAAATATACTATGATTTGGCAACATGGGACACTCAAACTATGTTTTTTTAATACCTGCATTTTAGACAAAAGTGTGTGAATCTGGACGCAGCATTGTAATTTTTCTATACTTTTTAAAATACCTTCCTGTATGAAAGAGAGCACAAGTTTATAAAAACACAGTGGTGAATAAACGACATAACTGTATTTGTTGGATAAGCTATTCTTTTATTTCACCACATAGACTAAAGCAATGGGTTCATTAAATGCTGATCTGTGATAAATGCCCATGTAAGCATGCAGGTTTTGGCCTGTTTTAGCACACATATCACTCCCTTACCAAGTCCCAAACAAACTTCTGCCAAAGAATGTGTTTCTTTGATACTCTGACATCACTCCTCCAACACATACTTTACTTAATAGACTTGCTCTAGACATTTCTTTGTTTGTTCAATTAGAAAATTAAATTAAGGTCATGTTTCGGGTTTTTTTTTTTTTTAAAGCAATCGATTGAAATAGATTTAAGAAAAAACCTTTTGAGAACTTAAACCTTATGGACTTAAAGGGACAGTATACCCCCCCCCCAAAAAAAGTCCTCACCATTTACTCGTACTCAAGTGGTTCTAAACTTTTATGAATTATCCTTTTTTTCAGTTGAACATAAAACAAAGTATTCTGAAGAATGTTGAAAAGAAAAGCAGCTATTGACATTGATAGTAATAACAAAAAAAAATACTATGAAAGTCAATTCATCAGAATACCTTGTTTTATGTTCAACAGAAGAAAGAAACTCAAACAGTTTTGAAACAAGTGGAGGATAAGTAAATGATGACAGACTTTTTAATTTTGGGTAAAGTGTCCTTTTAAAACATATTGCAGATTGTGATCAATTGGAATAAAGAAGCGATTTTGTACAAAAAAAAACTAAACAAAAATAAATAGCCTACACCCAGAAAGAACAAAAGTGTTCATTTGAAGAAAATGACAGAGAAATTAGATAACAGAAACAAATCTCATTGGTATTGATTTAGTTTGGTAAACAACAGAGTTCAGATTTGTAGAAAGATGAGAAGGATTACACACAGACAGGTCCATATTAAGAAAACCGATAAGTAGACGTCAGACAGCTGTTGTTTAGACAGACAACTAGATAAAATGAATACTGGATGAAATGGAGCAAGGAAATAAACAAAACGTGAGACAGACAGGTATGCAAGTAAGTTTAAATAAGTGATTATACATGAACAGTCAGACAGGTCTCCTCAGACAGAAAGAGATGTAAATGGTCAAAGAGAAATGGGCCATAATAATTTACGGATAGATAAGAATGGATGGATAGATAAGAATGTGTTAAGAATGTGTTACACAGACAGACCTGTGTGGGTTCAGTGGGACATATTTTTGTTAGTTGGCTAGCTTCAAACAGACTGATATTTGTTAAATACAGTAAAAGCCAGAAAAATCAATAGATAAGAGACAGACAGACTGATACATGGACAGATCTGATAGATGGACAGACAGAAAAACACTAATGGAAATTAAAGATATTAGAATTTGCTAAATACAGAGAATAAGACTGACAAATTAAGATATCTATATCTATCTATCTATACAGACAGACAGACAGTGTTCAACGATATGAG
>CAIGQW010005633.1:8397976-8414345 GCA_903798125.1 Danio choprae
CTAACAGACATCACTAGTCTCTAACAGACATCACTAGTCTCTCACAGGACATCACTAGTCTCTCACAGACATCACTAGTCTCTAACAAAACATCACTAGTCTCTCACAGACATCACTAGTCTCTAACAGGACATCACTAGTCTCTCACAGGTAAACACTAGTCACTCACAGACATCACTAGTCTCTCACAGACATCACTAGTCTCTCACGGGAGAACACTAGTCTCTAACAGGACATTAGTAGTCTCTCACAGGTGAACACTAGTCTCTAACAGGACATTAGTAGTCTCTCACAGGTGAACACTAGTCTCTAACAGGACATCACTATTCTCATCAGTCAATAGTATCTAGGGCTGTGTGATTAATTAAAATCGAATCACGATTTGAAATGTTGCGATTAGCTAATTGCAAGAGGCTGCGATATGAAATATATATTATTTCATTTCCCCCACCCAGAGCAAATGCGTGACTGCCGTCTGTGTGTGACAGTCTTACTAGCTAATTGAGTGAGCACACTTTTGTTCTGCCCTAACAAAATTACGCAACCGAACTATGCGAAACATCCACAATAAAACAAACAAACAGGAAAGTGCGAACGTGTTGATGATGGCTATCCTGTACACTCACTGCATTCATTCATTAATTTTCAACCGCTTTTCCGGGGCCGGGTCGCGGGGGCAGCAGTCTTAGGAGAACCCCAGACTTCCCTCTTCCCAGACACTTCCTCCAGCTCCTCCGGGGGGATCCAGAGGCGTTCCCAGGCCAGCCGAGAGACATAGTCCCTCCAGCATGTCCTGGGTCTTCCCCGAGGCCTCTTCCCGGTGGGACATGCCTGGAACACCTCCCTAGATAGGAGTCCAGGAGGCATCCGAAACAGATGCCCGAGCCACCTCAGCTGACTTCTCTCGATGTGGAGGAGCAGCGGCTCTACTCTGAGGTCCTCCCGGGTGACAGAGCTCCTCACCCTATCTATAAGGGTGCGCTTTACCACAACCATTGGCATGATTTGCCATTTAATTTTGTAATCAAGCTTCAGCTCAATAATCTTTAAAATGCAGTAAGTGTTCTTCGGTCCGTTGTGGTAAAGAACACTCACTGCATTTTAAAGATTATTGAGCTGAAGCTTGATTACAAAATTAAATGGCAAATCAAATCAAAAATCGCAATATCTGTCAAAAAAATTTAATCACAATCGCCAAATCGCACAGCCCTACTAGTATCTCACAGGACATCACTAGTCTCTCCCACTAATCACTAGTATCTCCCACTGACTTTAGTGAGTTTCTGCCATAATTTTGTCACCAAGGATTTTCCAGAGGTTTTCAATCAGGTATAGTTCAGGACACTGGGTTGCCATTTTGCTATGTGACAGGAGGCTCATTGTCCTGCATGAATATTGCTGTCCAATCAGATAAATGCAGGAAAGCCAAAATATCTCCAAAAACATTCTCCAACCAACAAACGTCCTCCTCCACCTTTCATTGACATTGGGTTCAGTCTTTCTCCAGTGTGAAGGTGAACATAAACTTTTTTATTAGTCTTAAACTAAATTAAACTTGCAAAGGTTAGCCTTTTGATTCTTTTTACTGATGAGAGTTTGGTCACTGCAGGACTTTCAGTCCAAATTCTCAATAATGTTTGGACACTTTATGCTGAGATACAGATCCTTAGCCTTTTCAGTGCTGAGCTGGCGAAAAAAAAATCATGAATCAGTTTTAAACTGATTGCCTATTGAGATTCTCTGCATTATGACCAGTCATGCATTGTTTTTGTGGACCACCAGCTTTTTTGGGGTATCAGAATGAGTTAGTGGCATTGTAAAGAGATAGTAAAGTTTTTTATACTGTGCTTCAGATAGCCTACTGATTTAAAATGAGCTGAAACACAATTATTGAGTTTCAATCCACTTAAATGTGTAAAAACTAATAAATTAACTTAATTCCTTAATGTTGTCCCAACACAAATTGATTGTGTGGGACCCAGCATATTTTACAGTGAAACTTAAAGGTTTGGAACCACTTGACCTAAATAATAGTAAATAGTGTAAAAATTTCATTTTTAGGTGAACTTTCCCTTTAACATGGTTTAAAGGTACACTCATCAGAAGAGGAGCCGTCAGGTCACTATGAATTAAAGCATTTTTAAGTAAATTAATACAGCAGAAAGAACAAAAACATGAGTGTCACATTACTGATCTACCATTCTTGTGACATATATCTAAATGCTAACTAAATGTTGTAGATGAAAAACTAAACTTTCTTACCTCGTATCAGCCATAAAAAGAAAAGAAGTTTAAAAGTTGCCGCTATAATCAAAAAATCCATATCTGTGAACAGTCTTAACAAAAATAGTCAGACTACAGCAGAGGCAGCAGTGCTACAGGAAATGAGATTCACCACCAAAGAGAGAGACAGGAACTGGTTGATTTTCAAAGCAAAACTTTCTTCTCTAGTCTAGTCGGTCTGAACGGCTAAGCTCACTTAAGATGTGCAAGACAGTTTTCTTTCTCAATGAACTAACTTATGTATATATTCCCAGATTGGATTAAGTGAATAACTTTGGTCCTAGTCCTCATTATGATCTTAATGTAGTGTTTTAAACATGATTACGACCTAATTTTTTGTAAGCATGTCAGCAAGTCTTCTTCGATTTCCTGTCACACGGTGTCAAGCTGCGGCCACATTTACTCACAAGCAGCAGATATGCAGTCAAGATCCAGATCAAATCAAATTTTAAAGCCCCCGCTGGCACTAGGTGTTATCGTTTGTGGATATTATATCACACAGTCAGGCTGGTTGGAAACAGTCCCGCTGGCCCATGAACATTTGGCTTCCTTTTTTGGAATTATGAGAATTTATGGTTAATTTAGATTTTTAAATGAGACGTGACAGGAAACGGCAATGGGGAAATTGTGAATGCTAAATTGAACTAACAAAACATTTTGGCCTACTTAAGCTGCAGCATGAGAGTCAGAATATTTTGGATACACAACATTGATTTTTATTCTAAAATAAATACACGGAAAATTAACATTAAATATAAAATTGATTGAAATGACAGGGATAGTAATTATGAAGGATTTTAAAATAAAGTTCTTATATCTTATTGGGTAATATACAGCTACTCTGCTAACATGAAAACGTTTCCTAGTTCCTCTGAAAGGCTCGCCCTCAAAAGACTCTGATTGGTCAGCTAACATAATGTGCTGTAATTCACGGATCGGCTTCACATCACCAGTAAAGCATCACGCCTCCACAAGCATGCGCTTTGCCTCAGCTGTGTAAATAGTGTCAGTCAGAGTAGCTGTTAGCTGTATCTGTTTGAGCCAAGTGTACGGAACAAGTGAAAATAAAGTGTGTCTCCTTTAAGAGAATAGACATTTTGTGTGTGTGTGTGAACAGCCTACGCTGTTGTTGTCTTATTCTAACAGTGGGAGCGATTAGTTTGTGAATGAATCTCTGTTATGAACGACTCATTTACTTTGACGACAATAATACCAGTTTATAGCACCGCAGCATCTTGTTGTCATATTTTATTTACAATGTCTGCTGATTTTATTCAACAAAACTAGCATAAGCCTTGTATTTAGTGCAAGTTGGTGCTACTTTGCCTTATGGTCAGTGCAGTAAGAGACCGTATTATCATAAATACAAGCACAAAAGTTCATAACATACAAAAACATAAAAAACGAAATCTTACCTATGAAATGTTCTGCCTTTATGCTTTGTTTGCTCATTACTACACCCGTACACAGCGCTAAAGTCCAGCATCTTAAGATTGGCTTGTCTTGACTGGTGCGGTTGAATGACATTTATCCTGGGAGCACTGTACAAATGTGGCGGCGCTATTGACGCATGCTCGTATGTGATATCTAGTGTATATATGTGTGTGTGTGAACAGTCTGTAGACGCATGTAACACGAGAACAGCATGTGTGCGGGACCAATGTTTATTTTTATTTTTCTAGATGCTCGAAGTAAGTTATTTTTCTGTAGTGATGCTGTTGACAGGAGAATAAAGCACGAGATGTGGAATGCAACCCGTGTGAGCTTTGATAGATTTTTCTGCTGCAACACGAGTTAGGCAAGCTATCCTGTATTTTTTTTTACCTAACTCAATGCGTTACGTCTTCCACATATTTTCGGAATAAGCATGTGTAAGTAATATGAAAGGTTCACATATCTTTTGTGAGTTTATTATCTGAGATGTATAATGCAGGGAACGCGGCTGCATAGAGAGACACTGCAGTGCTGGGGAAGATTGTAGGTGTTTACAGCGGTTTGACTGATAAATATGAATTTGTAGTTAAATTGTTAGCGGTGCCAAACAGCATTTGCCATTGTTTGCATCCTTGCTACAACATAGCGTTAACCCTAAACACTGTGCATGTCATAGATCAATTTTAACAAAATAAAAATACTTACAGTTTTCGACTCACAATCCACAGCTTCTGCTTGTTGGAGCTGCTCTTTTGAGGAATTTTTTTTATCACCGAACTGGGAGAGATTCTGGAAGTTCTCCTTTGTCAAATACTTGCTATATATATTTTTATAATTCACTGGGACATAATTAAAATAAAAACTGTAAGCATTTCTGTCTTTGTGTGTCCTTTGGAAGCCCAAATACAGAAACAGAACAATGCTCTGGACAGCATTTTAGCTTTCTCCAATAGGAAACAATAACTCCACTAATAATTTGAAAGTAATTAAATATTAATAGAAATAAATATTGGTAGAGAACTATTTATACTGCCACATACATCCAACTATACATATTTTAGGACAAGTAATGACCACAACCATAAAAAAACATCTTAGACTGACATCAGAAGGGCAGAAAGACCTCAGTGTTGTCGATTTATTCACACGCACACACATACAGTACAAAACACACCCACTTCTTAACAACCTACCTGTTACACAGAGATTATTTCCATTGCTCACGGCCTCTAGGGTCTGAAGCTCATAATCATCGCCCTGTAGAATAAGATCAAAATCACTACTATCAAATGATAATGCTGTAAATGGGAGAGGAATTGATGGCTCAATTAGATTCTTTTGTGTCTAGGGATGAGAAATAAAGGACGTTAATAGATACCGCTAATACAACTCAGGGAAATGTAAGATGTAAAATATGAAAAGCAGCGTCTTGGTGATTATGGAGGAAACGAGAGACGCTTTGTACTATCACAAACACTTTGATGCAGACGTTTAAATATAGTAGTTAGAGAGACATGCTGGGTGATGCGGACTAACAGATACAAAGGAAGAAATATTTGATCTGCAAAAGGTATCTGATGTCCTCAAGACAAATTATTTCCAAAGGTCAAGATCCTGCTGTTGCTGTCTGTAATATTTGGCTGTCAAAAGAACACGCATCCGAGATTTTGTATTCCGCCAAAGGATTAAAATATCCCTTTTCATTATAGGACTCAGTGAGCAATGCGTTTGATTCAGAAATTGAGTAAGTGTCTGATGTAATTCATATACATAACCTCTAAAAAGTGCGCCTGTGCCTCCGAGGTAAAGACTCTGGGATAAATTCAGCGAGGCTGAATATCCTGAATGCTGCCTGCAACATTTTAATGAATAATTCGATGAATAAAATCATACAAATCAGGTAATCAGGCAGTCATGCAGATAATATTTTCTTTTGTCGTCATCGGCAATGACACGAATGTCTTTGAGCTTGTAAACAGACAGAAATTGCACCCAGAGTGGAACAAATGAAATTGCATCAAATGTTCAAATAAGAGCAAAATCATGTTTAGCTTCACTGTAATGAGGCTTCAATTCTTTAAACTGGGAACAGATTGCATGATTTTTAACACATTTTTTCCCCCTTCGACTGTCTGGGAACATTTGTTGGTATGTGCTAAATGCACTACATTATGTTTTTTGTCCACATTAAATTGGTAGTTTTTATAGAAACTGGTTGGCTAGGATAGGATACTGGATACATCTATGTACATCCACAAAAAAAAAGAATCATTCTTAGCTAATTTTAGAATCATAAAGCTACACAAAAAAATTATTTCATGAGTTCACACTTACTTATATCTGACTGAACAGAATATTCATTTTTTTAATTGAAGGAAAAGAAAATTTACATACAATACAACAGTAAACATTACAGTTTTCTTCTATCTATTTTTGTTTTAACCCAAGCCCCACCCCCAAGACCTGAACATCCCAAGGCAGGTTAACACAATAATTAGGGTCAAATACAATAATTACTTAGTCTGGAGTCATGCATGTCATAACATAACACTGATGATGGGCAAAAGATAAAATAATAACAATAATAAGATAAAAAAAGAATATGCACTTTTTTCATGCTGTCCGGGGAGAGGACTTTAAGCTTGAAAAGACACCCTAACTCATGTTATTCTCCTTGTCAGAAGAGATAGAAAGATAGGGGTCCAAGAGCAGTGTCTAGCTCGGCGTCAGCCCACTCCCCCCGCTCCGATTTAAGTAGGAAGGTGTTGAGTTGGGGTGGTAGAGGGATTCTGAAAGTCGAGAGAAAATGGACGTAGGACATGCTTGACTATTTGTAGCTATTTATTTATATTCCCACATGTTTATAAAACTTCCCTAAATGTGTTATTTCAACCTGATCTCACGAGGAAACATAACCATTTTACATTTTGTCAGTTTGGTGGCTAATTCATACAAATTCAAACAAGTTCAGTCATACAAAAAGATTTTTAAAAGAAGGCGTAGCACCAAATCCCACCCATAAACACAACCGTCATAAGGGGATAAGCAGATCATACTAAAAAAATGTACGAATCCGATCGTGCAAGTTCAAACAAATTAGCCACTAAATCAAAAAGGCGTGAGATAGCATTGGATATTTTGACAGGCTTTCAGATGAAGCAGCAATATTGAGCCGCAGTTCACCGAGAAGCAACGCAAACATGTTATCACCTTTATCTGATTAAATCAAGTTTAAACATAATTTTGACTAGTTTGTCAGTGAACTACGGCTCTGTAAATGCTTCTCAATCTGAAAGCACATGCTGAAAAATGACTCAAACCAGCTTCACTGTCAGAATGCATATGCAAATCACTTTAGATTAATCACCCAAGCCTTCTATAATTTGATTATTGACCCAGGCATCATTGGTGGTGACAGTGTGAGACTGGAAATGGAGCAGCATGAATGTCAGAAACATCAGAGCATTGTCAGTAAACCCCAAAGGCTGTTATGCTTTAATTATTGTCTATATGTTGATCTTTTTTTTGTGCATGTAATTTGATGTTTTACAGCAAAAAGACATGAAATCACCTCTTCAAGCCATGCAGCACAGTTACTGGAGATAGAAAAGTGAGAAGCTCACACTGCTGAGAGAGAGTGAGAGTCCAAAAACCTCTTTATTGCTTTGCAATATTCAAATCATCGCTCACCTCTAGCAAAAGGAATAAGTCCTTGGCCTCCTTCTTTCGGCAAAAACAAAACACTCTGTGGGACCCAATGCATTCGATCCCAAAAGAAGTCCACTAAATTTGATTGTACTTTTGTAAGCATCTGTGTTGGAGGATCAATACACATTAATTGGTGCCACAACATTGAAGACACCAAATTATTAATTACAAGTGTTCAACCTCCAAAAGACATGTGTGGTAGAATCCACTTCCACAGGTTTAAACGTCCTTCAACTTTCTCACATATAAAAGTATCATCACCCAAGTAAATTCCAAGATATTTAAAACCCTCCTTACTCCAGTTTAAACCACCAGGTAAAACAAGCTTCTTATTTAATTTTTCACTAAAAGTTATAGCTTTGCTCTTGCCCCAATTAACTTTAGCTGAGGACAAAACATTAAAACCTTTAATATTTTTAACAAGAGCAATGTCTCCCTGTTTGTTGACAATAACAACAATGCCATCAGCATAGGCAGATAACTTAAAAATGGTTTCACAACCAGGAATATATACACCTGAACGAGAACTCCTCAAATTTGGTAAAAAAGGCTCTATTGCCAAAAAATACAACATACCAGAAAGTGAACATCCTTGTCTTATTTCCCTTTGAACTTAAAAAGGAGCGCTTAAACCAATGTTGATCTTCAATGTACTCTCAATGTCACTGTACAAGACTCGAATCATATTAATGAATCTAGAGCTAAAAACTAGAGCTAAAACCAAAGGCATCAAGCGTTTGCCACAAATATTGGTGCTCCACTCCATCAAAAGCTTTTTCTTGGTCCCCAATGACCTGGAAAGACCTACAAAGTCATGAATGAAAATAATATTATCAACTCATCAACAGATCTCAATCCCTTTGTTTTTTGCAAAAAGGTCTGAATTCTATTAAAAGGGTAACCATCTTCTCCATCCATCTGTGTACCTCCACATTTACTTTCACCTTCCTGTGTGCCATAACATTCCTGAGACAGGGACAAACAAACCATTGATTTCAATTTTGATACTTTTTTTTTTTTTTTAGATTTGCTCAGTGTTTGATATAATTTCTGGGCTCTTTCTTTTATTTGACACTTTGGACAATTCATCATCCATCATTACATCATCCTCGTCAAATAAAACTGATTCCGCTATTCTGGTCGCCGTGAGTTCAACATTTAGAAGTTTATCAGACTTATGGTGTACTTGCTGCTCACTTTGTTTGTTATCTAAATGCACCATTACCTCATCTTCTCGGTCAGTATCATCTGCCTCTAAAACTTCTAAATTCTTCCACGTTTCGTTGAGGGCACCAGCCGTTTTATAAACTGAAGCGGCCGGCTTTTCAACCGCATCGTCCACTATGGCGGGAGGGGGGGCATTTCGGCCTCATCATCTATTATAGCATCCTGCAACTCAGTCACATTATCTACTATAACGGCCGGCATTTCTCCTTCATCCGCTGTAGCGGCCGACATTTCTCCCTCATCCGCTGTAGCGGCTGACATTTCTCTCACATCTACTACAGCGGCCGGCATTTCAGCCGCATTAACAGCCGCACGGGTTGCGCCCCTTCCATTTGGACACATGTCCCACCACACCACATCCAAAACACTTCATCACTTCCGTAGTGACATGTACAATATAATAAAAGTCATCAACCTTGAACTTGAAAGACTAAGTTCAGCTCTTCATCATTGTTTTTAAGAATCATGTGAACTTGCCTCCTGAATGATACTACATGTTTCAGCTGAGGGGATTTGCAACTAATAGGAATCATTTTAATCGGTGAAACAAATTTTCCATATCTCCCCCAGCTCGTTTTCCAAAAGCTAATTTTTCAAGAACGGTGGCGCATTGCACTTCATTGGAGGACACTAGAAAAGAATCTCACCTTTCTGGTGATCCTGACCACAGAAATATTATGTCTGACCTTTGTTTGCTTGTCGCCCATTGCTGTGATTTTGTGGCCTACAAACTTTGTGTGAGAGTTGAAGCTGGCTTCTGCTGATGAAACTGCAAACTATCTTCAGTAAACTTCATTAAAATGACGTTTGTTTTAAACTACTTATATAAAATAAGCTGAACAATTCTTGAGTTTTTTGGGGGGGACAACTTAATTGTTTTATGTTCAATCCCCATACATTTGTAAAAACCAATGAGTTAACGTAATTCCTTCATGTTGTCTCTACACGAATCGATTGTTTGGAACCCTGCAAGACTGTAGGTCTTCTTCATCTAAGTATAAATATAAGTAAACACAAATTATGCTCTTATCTGAATATTACTTTTGAATGTAATATTTCACACCAGGAAAAGTGTGCTTGATATAACTTACGGATACTGCATTTCAAGGTAAGATAGACCACTGGACAAATATGGCCTACTTCCACTTAAAGCAGGAAACTTTTTTAAAGAAAATTCCACATCCATGTCTGAACCCAAAATGAAAAATGTAATTTTCCATGTTTTTGGCTTACAATTACATTCACATATGCAGACAACACTAATGACTTGCAAATAAATGCACCGGGAATTTCTAATTTAAATCGCCATTCATCTTTCATGGTAGCTTTCATAATATAATGTGATATAGGCTTTTAGCTGTTAGCTAAGCTGTTAGCATGTTAACTTAAACTAAACTATGACTAAAAATATTTTTATAGCATAATCATTTTTTAAATTCTCAATCTACATGCATTTAAATAGATTATATTGGGGTTATGTTACCACCTACAGCAGATACAATTACATACAATTAATGGAAAGTGTTTATTTAAGTGTTTGTCTCACCAGAAGCAAATATTATGTCTGGAGAATAAATTCTCTGGTATCTGACACAAATCCATTTAATGCCGTTATGTATTCACTTCCGTTTTTCAAATTGAAAAAGAGTTCATGCTCTCTTTTTGTACATAAATTTTTGTGTCTGGCACACAATCGATGCACCAACAACTCCGTAATGACACTCTAGTACCTCTAATGGGTTTTCTATTAGTGTTCTATATGTGTCCTGTCCTTTTCCTCAGTGAAGATGTCAAACTGTACATAAGACACACTTTGGTCATGATCAGGACACACATTATCCTAAACACACTGAGTGGATGAAACTGGGGCAAATCAATTCAGCTTGGTAAATAACATTGTGGATTATGTGTTACGTTAATAGGTACACGTAGATTAATTTTAGTTAGTATGTAGATTATTTTAGACTCATTTCCGCATACAGATGTATGTAAGAAAAATGAAGGAAAGAAGCTTGCTGTGTTGCAGTTTCTGTCTTCTTTACATGTAGATATGTTTAAATAATAATTGAATTATTGATAAAGAGAAACATATAGCACCCAGCGTTGACCTTGATGTCAAAACGACGTCAAAAATGCAAATCGATTTGATGTAAAAACCTTAATGTCCATTTGACATCCATACATTGCTGCCCTTTTGGCCACCAAAATAATGACACAAAAGAAATATAATATAAGAAAAGTTCTACTCATCTGAAAGCTTCAATTCATTCATTCATTCATTCATTCATTTTCTTTTTCGGCTTAGTCCCTTTATTAATCTGGGGTCACCACAGTGGAATGAACCGCCAACTTATCCAGCATATGTTTTACACAGCGGATGCCCTTCCAGCTGCAACCCATCACTGGGAAACATCCATACATACCCATTCACACTCATACACTACGGACAATTTAGCTTACCCAATTCACCTGTACTGCATGTCTTTGGACTTGTGGGGGAAACCGGAGCACCTGGAGGAAACCCACACGAACACAGGGAGAACATGCAAACTCCACACAGAAATGCCAACTGACCCAGCCGAGGCTCGAACCACCAACCTTCTTGCTGTGAGGCGATTGTGCTACCCACTGCGCCACCGTGCTGTCCAGCTTCAATTACAAATATACAATACATGTTGTAGCCAATAAACTACCTTGATGTCAAAATGGCATCACATTGACATCTAACATCTAAAACACTTTTTGATGCCAATGTTAGACATCGATTTGATGTCGTTTTGACATCAAGGTACACTCACAATTAATTTTTTTGCTGCATGTTCAAAGTACTTATTTAAACTGAGTTTTTTTGGGGGGGGAGGACAACTTAATTGTTTTTTGTTCAATCCTCTTAAATAAAAAAAAAAAAACATTTGCTTAATTTTTGTTTGGACAACATTAACAAATTGTGTGTAAGCCTGCAATTATTTACAGTTTAGTTAATTGACATCAAATAGATATGCATTGTTGATGTGTTTTTTTATTTATTTTTTATTTTTTAAATGTCGATTTGATATCAAGGTGCGCCCTGGTTTTCATTCTGAACTACTTTATATTATAAAAACAAGCCATGCGATAACTGTCACGGATCACAGAAGGCAGAGACAGAAGTATCGTTCACACAGTGTTTATTAAAACACAAGAGTCTTTGCACCGAGG
Organism: Danio choprae; assembly: GCA_903798125.1. Taxonomy (NCBI): domain Eukaryota; kingdom Metazoa; phylum Chordata; class Actinopteri; order Cypriniformes; family Danionidae; genus Danio; species Danio choprae. Next base: position 8,409,827 of record CAIGQW010005633.1, read on the forward strand.
TGCGAGTAAGCAGTTCAAGCAGAGTCAGACAGTTTACTGAGAGTCACTTCCCTTGTGTAGAGCAAGCCGATGACAGGGGTTAGTCTCTGGGTACACGGAGTAGTAGAAAGCCTGGGCGGATGATCGGGAAGAGCAGACGGAGAGAGTAGCGATCATGTGAAGACGATACCAGACAATGATGAACTGGAGTGGGTGAGAATATATAGTGTGGTGGTGATGACTGGAGCAGGTGAGTGTGATGAGTGCACAGATGTGTGTAATCAGTAATCGGGTGACTGAGTGCGTTGGGTAGTGGCTGGAGAGTGTGAATGGTGATCCGGGCTGATAGAAGGTGCAGGGGATGTGACAGTACCCCCCCCTCCACGGGTGACTCCTGGCACCCTGGACCGGCGGCGTGGACGACCGCGGCCTCGAGGAGCTGGACGGTTGGGATGTTGTTGGTGGAATACTTCGAGGAGAGAGGGATCGAGAATGTCCTCCCGGGGTGTCCATGACCGCTCCTCCGGGCCGAATCCCTCCCAGTCGACTAAGTATTGGATTCGGCCGTCCCGCCGCCGGGAGTTGAGGATTTCTTTGACCTGGTAGATGTTTTCACCCATGACTTCAGGTTGTGCTGGAGGGGGAGGCAGTTCTGGGTCTGTGGAAGGAGGAGAGACAGGGTCAGTGAAGGGTTTAAGGAGTGAAACATGGAAGGCAGAAGGAATGCGGGAGTGAGGTGGCAGGTTGAGGCGGTAGGTGACAGGGTTTATCTGGGAGTGAATGGTGTATGGCCCTATGTAGCGGGGACTCAGCTTTTTACAGGGCAGTCGGAGACGGATGTTCTGGGTCGACAACCACACTTTGTCCCCCGGATGGTATACTGGGTTGGGTAATCTGCGTCGGTTGGCGGCGTCGGTATGTCTCCGCACTGCCCGTTGGAGGTGGACGTGAGCTGAGTCCCATACCCTCTCGCTCTCCTGGAACCAGTGGTTTACCGCGGGCACTTCAGAGGCTTCGCCGGTCCAGGGAAACAAGGAAGGTTGGTACCCTAGAACACACTGAAAGGGGGTTAGTCCTGTAGAAGCTTGGCGAAGGGAATTCTGGGCATATTCTGCCCACGGTAAGTACTGGCTCCAGGTGTTCTGGTGATGAGCACAGTAGGTCCGGAGGTAGCGTGAGATTTCCTGAATCTTACGTTCGGTCTGCCCGTTAGTCTGTGGGTGGTAGCCGGATGAAAGACTGATCGATGTCCCAAGTAACTGGAAGAAAGCCCGCCAGACCCTGGAAATAAATTGCGGTCCCCGGTCGGAGACGATATTCTCGGGGAGACCATAGTTGCGAAAGACATGATGGAACAGTGCTTCCGCGGTTTCTAAGGCAGTAGGTAAGGCTTTGAGTGGGATCAGTTTGCACTGTTTGGAGAATCTGTCCACAGCCACCAATATGGTGGTGTGACCTCGAGATGGAGGCAGATCGGTGGCAAAATCTATGCCAATGTGGGTCCAGGGCTGGCGGGGAATGGGCAATGGTTGAAGTTTGCCCTCAGGAAGACGGTGTGGAGTGGTGGTTACGGCGCAGACCGAACACCCCCGGACATACTGGGCAACGTCCTTGGCCATACCTGGCCACCAGTATTTCCCACATAGGAGCGAGAGGGTTCGCCTGCTGCCCGGATGTCCTGAACCGAGGGAGGTGTGCGTACTTTCGAGGAGGGTTAAATGGTGACTGGATGGAACATAGGTTAACCCTTGAGGAAGACCCGGAGGGGATGGCTCCTCGAGAGTGGCGGCACGAATTTCCTCGTCGATTTTCCATAGAATGGGCGCAATGGAGATGGAGGGTGGAAGAATAGGTTCGGGAGTGTCTGGAACAGGATCTGGTGAGTAAAGACGGGAAAGGGCGTCCGCTTTACAGTTCTTGCTCCCTGGTTGGTAAGTGATGGAGAAGTTGAATCTGGCGAAGAACAGTGACCATCGAGCTTGTCGGGCATTCAGTCGTTGGGCATTGCGAAGATACTGAAGGTTTTTGTGGTCCGTAATCACGGTGAATGGAAATTGTGCCCCTTCCAGCCAGTGCCGCCATTCCTCGAGGGCCAATTTGATGGCCAGCAACTCACGATCTCCTATGCCGTAGTTCTGTTCGGCAGAAGTGAGTTTACGTGAATAGTACGCACACGGATGGAGAGCTTTGGGTTTGTCAGACCACTGGGAGAGTACGGCCCCCACTCCTACGTCTGCCGCATCAACTTCGACCACGAAGGGCCGTGTAGGATCCGGGTGTCTGAGGATGGGTGCTGCGGTGAATTTGCTTTTGAGAAGTCGGAAGGCGCGATCCGCCTCGGAGCTCCAGGCGATGATTTTCCGACCCCCCTTGAGGAGAGATGACAAAGGTGAAGAGATATAACTGTAATTCTTTATGAATCGTCGGTAGAAGTTGGCAAATCCTAGGAAGCGCTGGAGCTCCTTGACAGTTTGGGGTATCTTCCAGTTGTTCACAGCGTCCACCTTGGCGTTCTCCATCTGGACCCCCGCAGCGGAGATCACGTAGCCGAGAAAGGAGATGGTGGACAGATGGAACTCACATTTTTCGGCTTTGAGGTAGAGCTGGTGCTTACGGAGACGTTGCAATACTTGGCTGACTTGGTCATGGTGGTCTTCTAGATTCCGGGAATAGATAAGGATGTCGTCGATGTATACAATTACACATTTATGGAGGAGGTCCCTGAAGATATTGTTCATGTAGTTCTGGAACACTGATGGACTGTTGGCTAAACCATAGGGCATGACCAAGTATTCATAATGACCAGTAGGGGTGATGAAGGCGGTCTTCCACTCATCTCCTTCTCGTATACGGATCAGGTTGTACGCGCTGCGGAGATCCAGCTTACTGAAAACTCGCGCCTCCCGAAGCTCCTCAAGAGCGGCTGGCACAAGTGGTAAAGGGTAAGCAAATTTCACCGTAGCTTCGTTTAACACCCGATAATCGATACACGGCCTGAGCCCTCCGTCCTTCTTGGTCACAAAAAAGAAGCTCGATGCGGCAGGAGACTTGGATGACCGAATGAAACCCTGGTTGATGGCTTCGTGGATGTAGCTCTCCATCGCCTCGTGTTCAGGATGGGAAAGAGGGTAGATGCGACCGTGCGGCAATTTGGCGTTGGGCAACAGGTCGATGCTACAATCGTAGGGCCGGTGAGAAGGTAGTTGTGTGGCGCGTTCCTTACTGAAGACATCTAGGAAGGAGTGGTAGGTGGGAGGAATGTGCCGGGTGAGGTCCGTGGAAGAGTGCTCTACAGCGGTTGAGTGAAGGGGATGAGATGACTGGTTGGTAGTTGGCTGACGAGTATGGTCCTTGCAGGCCTCGCTCCAACTGAGGACCTGTCCAGTGCTCCAGTCGATGGTGGGTTGATGCTGGACTAGCCAGGGCCGCCCCAACACAATGTCGACATTGGCCCTGGGCAAAACTAAAAGGTGGAGTTTTTCCCGGTGGCCTGGGGAAATCACCAGAGTGACTTGTCGTGTTCTTCGGGTGATCTTGCCACCGCCCAATGGTGAATTTTGTATTGTATAGATACGGTACCGGGTTTCATTTATTACTGTGGGGATGCGATGTTTCGTGATGAAGTTCGTGGAGATCCACCAGGACGTTGATGGGAAAATCACAGGAATTCACGGTTAGAGTGGCTTGCAGATGAGAAATAGTACAGATTGATGGAGTGGTGGAACAAGCACTCACCATTGGACGAGGCGGACGGACTGGGCAGCCAGAGATGAGGTGGGATGCTTCTCCACAGTAGAGACAGAGTTGAAGACGGAGCCGTCGGTTGCGTTCAGCGGAGGTCAGATGGTAAGCATCGGTGATCATCGGTTCCTCGGAGTCGGCTGGAGATGATGAGGGACGATGGAGACATGGGGCATCAACAGTGGTCAGTGAGGGGGAAGAGTGAGGATGAGATGGTGCTTTGTGACGGGTAGTAGGGGTGGAACAAGCATTGAGGTGTTGGGAGATGCTGATAGCCTTCCGGATGAACACCTCCAGATCCGCGTGATCTTCATAAATTACCATATGCTGGCAAACGGTGGGTGTTAATCCTTGACGGTAGGCGGCGAGTAATGCTACTTGGTTCCACCCACTACTGGCGGCGAGAGTGCGAAACTGAAGTGTATATTCATGAATAGTGAGTTTTCCTTGGGTGAGTGATATAAGTTCATCGTGTACTGATAGTGGAGTGAGTGCTGTGCCAAATACTTCCTTAAAGTGCTGGGTGAAGGAGTGATAGGAGTGAAGGACTGGGTTGCTGGCGTTCCAGAGGGTGTCAGCCCATTGCAGTGCTCGGCCCGTGAGGAGAGAGATCACAAAGGCGATCTTAGATATCTCGTTGGGGAAGGACTCTGAGTTGGTCTCTATATACAGAGAGCATTGCAGCACGAATCCGGCACAGGTCTGAGGATCACCAGCGTAACTGGCGGGACGAGAGAGCGATGATCTCGACATCGCGAGCGGGTTTACAGGCGGATTTGTTGGCTGCTGGCTCAACGCC